>VNJV01017787.1:0-11459 GCA_008042635.1 Drosophila nikananu | reverse complement strand
TGGCCAAAACTTCCAAAAAGGTTTGACATCCACTTCGGGCCTGTCATCGGGCCATATTTGAAATTAGTTTTGAAATTACACAGCTACACTGGAGGGAAAGTGTAACCATAACCATAATATATTGGCATAAAATTCAGAAAAAATTTAAATCCAGCTCGTGATACTTTACTGTCATAATTCAACGATTGTGAAAGCTTTAAACTTTTAATAATATTTAAATACTTTAATAAATATGGTTAATTGATAAATTAAAAACAACTTTTACACCATATGTTATTAGTAATATCTAGATTGCTAAAACTGTCTAATAATTTATTTGCACCTTTAGTAGGAAATTCAACTGTTTCAACCTCACCTTGGAGGTTATAATTATTTTATTAAGTGAAGGAGTCACTTCCGACCCTATAAATCATATATATTCTTCTTCAGCATCAATAGGCGAATCGATCTGGACATGTTTAAAGGAAAAAAAAATTTCATAAATTTTTTAAAATTTTATAAGGGGTTACATCGTCAAAATTGTCAAAAATTCGAAAATTATTAAATTTTTTAAAATCTTAAACTCAATATGCAGGTTTGTTAACCCAATTAAAACTAACTCAGAAATGTTTTCCAAATTGAAATTAATGCCTTTTTGGCCGAGTTATAAAGTTTTTAAACTTTGATTTCCCCAAAAAAAAATGTGGTTTAATTTTAAAGTCCATTAAATGATAATATTTTAGTTTTTCTTGGTGTTATATAAAAGCCAAGTAATTCCAAAGTGTCTAGTGATTTTTTCTATCATTTATATCTTATTTTCGCACTGTGTACGTAGGCCTCGAAATATGGCTGATGAAGTGTGGGTGTTTGGCCGCCGTTCACTTTGCTGGGGCGAGGTGCAAACTACAAAACTGATTACGTGCATTAGCTGCCACGACCGAAAATTGTGGCACGCACGGCGTATACGTAATGTGGCGCAGCGCAGATGAGTTGTTTACAAACTGGCGGCTACAAAACTGTATGCGTGATGGCGGTTTTGGTTTCGGGATGGTACATGCTATTAGGTTGCCACTCTCTGCAATAAAGTTGTTGCCATATTTTGGTTACGCAGCACTAAAGCGGGGGGATTCCCCTTTTACGAACTGGCAAATGGAGGGAGATGGAGCCTGGTGTTGTTAGTGTCGCCAATTTTGAATAGCTGGCACGTGCACCTCTGTACCTCGGGTATTATATGGTGCGGCACTGGCAGAGTCCTTGCCCGCAACAAAAGCTACTCAGAGATGCATTTCGCTTATTCACGTAGAGCGTGTTTGTAGCACGTGCGCCGAATGCCAAGCTGCAGCCTGAGCCCGGGCACAGCTTTAAATTGCACTCGAGGTTTAGTCAGATCACTTCACTTACTTATGTGCGTACGAACAAGTCCATTAAATTATAAAATCTCCTTCGACGAGGCCAGCCTTAATTGGAATTCAACAGGCTTGGCTGAGGTCCAGGCTGGGGGGAAATAACTTCGTTTAAGGCTCATTTGTAGGCATTAGACAGAGCGCTCTCTCAAAAGGAAAGGCGTTGGTCATATACATAAATCAAGTGACCGCCAGATGATAGGCAAACATTGTCACATTGCCCGGGATCTACTTCGCTGGCATCTCCCTTGGCTTAGGGCGCAAACTAATAAATCAATATGAACACGTCCCTCTGTTTGTGTATATAGATCCCTGGACAAACTCATTCGGGCCGGGCTCAATCAGCTTATTTTCTAATATCCGTTTACAAATTATCTTCAAAAACTGTCAACAACAACAAAGCCAGACACGGACAAAGGCCAAAAGGAAGACACGAGCCGGGAAAACTGAAACCACAGCAAATAGAAATACGAAATAAGAATGAGGAAACAACATACCAGCACACATCTGTACATATATCCTGGGCAAAAGGACGAAAGGAAAAAGGCCATTCGGGTCCCGGACATAAAGGCGTTGGGATCAACTGGCCGGGAATTAACATAATCATTACGATAATGTAATATGGCCATTGTGCAGTCCCGCCGCTGTGCATTTCCCAGGCAGTCCCTTTTTCCCGAATCGCAATCAATAAGTTGTCAGAAACAATCAAATAAATACAAACTGATATGTCAATATTAACTGACAGCCGCCCCTCACATGCACCATTATTCCGAACCCGAATCCGAATCCGAACCCGACCCCGGCAGCCAACTCGCTTTCTTAACCGAAATCCAAGGCATTGGCCACCGGATATAGCCCGGGACAAACCCATTATGGCCCCCCCGTGGGAGGCCATTGGAGGGGAAGGAAAAAGGAAAGCAATAAGTGCGTAAGAGGAAATTTCCCTTTGAAGAAATGAAATGAAAATCAATCTACATCCTACCCTACCTCAATAATATTTTCTATACACTTTAGTTTGTGTTTTTAAACATTCCAATTTGGGTTTGAGAAAGGACGGGTTTCCACAATTGATATTTCCTGCATAAGTATTAAGTATTTCCTTTAAACATTTTGAATTAGTTAGCCTTCTTTTAATAATTTTAAAACTTTATATTTCACAATGGATTTCGATCCCTTTAAGGTTCTTTTTATAGCGACAGCTTTCGGCACATTCCATTCTGTAGATTCCAGAAATTTAAAACTAGTAAAAAATTATCTCAAAGGGAAATTCCTTGGCCTGTAGTTCTTGCCTTTGAAAAAGCTTTAAGCAAACTAGGGAAACGCAAAACAAACACCAAAACCAACTGCCAAAGGGATCATGCCACACATGCCCAACAAAACTTAGCCTGACTTTCTCTAGGAAAAATGGGAAAAGGGAAAAAGAAAAGGGAAAGCATGGGGAGACATGGGGGAGCTGACGAAAGCTGGCGAAAGGACAAGGCGTGAAAATGCGGACAAGCGGGCAGGCTGAGATTATGCGTAAAATTCTACATGTGTTCCGGCCGAGGACCTCCAGCTGTCTGGCCGCAGGACTCCTCTGGACTCTGCTTAGGTATGCGTGTAATTGGGTGGCGCCCATTGCCAGGCCCATTGCCGGCGGCGACCTTTGCGGAGGTCTCCCCTCCCTCCTGACGAGGGAGGTGCCCCAGCGACAGCTTAGTGCACCCTTTTCATGGCTTTATGTCTTTGTAAAACGACAAGGCCAACCTTGTCAGTAGCCAGAAAATAATTTTCTCCTTTATTTTTTCCTTCTTCCGGAGAAGGGCAACCGGAACCAAGCACGCATGTTAGTTTATCCCTTTTTTGTGCGAAATCCTCGCCATCTCTCAGACATATGCACAATCAGAGTAAGAATTTATTGTTTGTTATCGCCGGGGACTAGGAAATAAGGAGTTGGACTGGAGCTGGACTGTAGAGCCATGGACTGGGACTGGGACCGGGTCCGGGTCCATAAATATCCCCCGGACGGTACACAGGTTTTATTGAATCGGGCTTATAAATGGCGCCATTTGGCTTAAGTGCCGCCCAGTTGATTGTTGGCCTGACAAATTAATAACATAAATTTTTAACGCCTTCTGCTGACTCTGTGTTTTGTGTTTGTTTTTGCTCTCCTTGCAGGGGCACATCTGGCATCGATATTGACTTGCGGCGCGTGGACATCGACCAGTGCCCGCAGCGCCACACGCCGGGCACCAAGCGACCGCTGAACATCTTTGCTGGCACCGACAAGTGCAAGCAGAGGACCACAATGGTAAGGGAGTGCACAGGGAACAATTCCTGGGACTAGAAAATAATTTTATAAAAATATTTTAACTTCTTATGGTAGAAATTTAAAGAGAAAACTGAAGATATAAATTATAGAAGTAGTTTCAAGCTTAGTGCAATGTTTGACCGAGAAACCACTTAGGTTTATTGTAAAATATAAAACTTAAAAATCTTGGAAGCTTAAGTCATTATAAAACTCTTTTTACAAGCATTTATTCCCGTAATTATAAATGCATTTCGTATTAATTTCAATCCACATTTGAGGCCCCGTTTTGCCACAGTGCCAACCCTCAAATTCTCCGCAGTCAGCACTTAATTTTCATCTCTCATTTCGCTTTTTCCCCTCCTGCCTTCCCCTTCGCAGTGCGAGGCCATCATGGGATTGGGTTTTCGGCGCGGCTCCTACAAATGCCTGTGCCGCAAGGGATTCTACTTTCCCGACGTGGTCTCGCTGCACAAGTTCTTCAACGGGAGCCTGCTGGAGGAGGAGTACGAGAAGCTGATGCTGGTAAGTCCCCGCCGGAGCCAAGTGGCCGCCGTAAGAGCCTTATTCTCATTAAATATGTATTAGGGCAAGAACTCGACGTACAATAGCAACAGCGAGTACGAGTGCCTGCCGTGCGCCGAAGGATGCGACTCCTGCGAGGACTCCTCGCCTTGCATAGCCGCCCTCAACTGGCCGATGCGCACCAGCATCCTGGCTTTGGCCTGCATCGTGATTGGCCTCCTGCCGCCGGCCGCCTGGTTCACCTTCCGGTACCAGCAGGTTAAGGTGAGTACCGCCGGGAATCCCCTCGGGGGGCCATAAGTATTTCAACACCCCGATGGAAATCTGGGCGAGAAATCAAGTCAGCATTTGCTTGGGGCAGAGCTTGGTATTTTTGCTGACGAGAAATGAAGCAGGGAAATTGAGTTCATTTCGATTTAAGGCTTTAATAGGTATTTATTTTAAATTATAAGATTACTTTATATTATTTGAACATTAATTAAGCGTAGTTTGTAAGAAACTAAATATTAGAAAATTGTTTCCAGACAATTAAATGTCTCATCATTATAGTCCCATTTATTAGTATTAGTAAACATAATTCAAATTAATCTTTCCACACCGACTGAACCAAACTTCCACTGTATTCTCCGCAAAACAACTTATTTTGAGGGCCAAAATATTGTGGTTGAGGGTTCCTAGGTTCCTGGCTTCCTAATCCGCTTTGGCGAAAGCCACACACTGCCGGGCGAGTTCCGAATCACAGTTGTGGAATTAAGAGCTCTGATAAATCACCGTCAGTCCCAACCGGAATTGTTAAGCCATTATAATGGCATTATCCCCGGTCAGCTTGTTCCCTTGTTATGTTTCAGTCTATATTTTGAATTCTATTTTTTGTTCTCCGTGCTTGTTCGTGGCTCTGTCAAATTCCGCTGATCCCGGGGCCGGGCCAAAACCTAAGCTGTTGTCATCATTGAGCCGCTAAGCGGCTTAGCATTGTTAGAATCGAGTTAATTTTGTACGTGACTCGGACAGGACATCCTGCCCGATGACAGCGGCAGCAACAAGCAGCGGATATTGTCGCGCATAAACGGAAGTGCAAACATTCGCACAGGATGCACGTAGGAGGGTCCCAGGTCCTGACTTCATGCAGAGAGTGTCAGGCGCTCATTAGGAGGACGAGAGCAGCCAGTCCAGCCAGCTGACGGCGTCCAATTGTCTCTGCCACTCGGGATCTAAACCATCCGCAACTTTGTCGTGCACTGCGGATGTAATATAGAGACACTGGGAGAAAAATAACTGATCTTGAAAGAGTTATTGCCCAATTCATTTTACAAAAAGTAAAAATTATACAAATGTAACCAAGATTTCTGTGCTTAAGCCAGTTAATTAAATGAGATTTTACTTGTTTTTTCCTTCCTAATTTTCTAAATTCTCTCTAGTTTCCCTCTGTGGCTCGGCTCTGAGTTTGAGTGTGCAGGAAGTGAGTTATTCTATTCCCTTGTCGCTGTCTGACATTCGTGTTCTGTCTGCTGTCCCTAGACCCAACACAAGCTCTGCAGCCACATCTCTATCCTGTTCCACTTGCCCGCTTCTCGCGTCCCAAGGCAACTGGCCAACTAAACTGTTTTCATTCGTAATGCGATTCTGTCGCATTTGTGTCTCTCCCCTCAATGTCCTTTTGTCTTCTTGTGTGTGTGTTTGTGCCCAAACTAATTAAATGGCGCTAAACATGCCGCCCGACATCCTGCCAAGAGTGTGTGGAGAGGTTCGGGACCCCGTCCAACTTCGAAGCGGAGTCCTGCAGTGATTTTCTTCCTCAAGCCCTGTGAAATTGTGCGGATTAAACGATTTCAATTTAAATTTGCAAACTTTTTCGGCCAGGAACTAATTGGAAATGTTTTGTTTTGTATTTTCTTACAGGTTGTGAGGGCCGCCAGTCCTGCCCTGTTGAGAGTAATTGCACTGGGCGCCTTCTTCATCTACTGCACGGTGAGTAAATACTTAAGGATGTCGTTTGGCAATGGGTTTTCAATAAACTTTTAAGGATTTAGTCATTCGAGGAAACACTAGAGTGAAAGAGTTTATCAAACGGATGCATTTAAAAGGACTTCATTTAGCTAACTCTTAAGCACAGAGAAAGGGAGTAAATAAATTAAATGCTGACATGGTAAATATTTGTTAAGTTAGAGTACAACCCAAGATTTTCCCAATCGAGTGGCATAATCGATGGCCTTCACTGCAATGCCGAATTAATTAAGAGCATTCGCATTCGCTGCAGACCGAAAAGTGAAACATTTTGCCAGGCAAAAGAGTCTGTTGAACATTATTACAACTCAATGGAGCGCGGGGGCAGTGAGATTCATTCAAAATTCGAAGCCATAAATCGCCGCACAATTTGCATGCGGTGAAAAATGAGATAGCAAACCGCTTGCCAAACAGAACTCTCGAACCCAATTCCCATCAATTTCTACACAATTTAATTTGATTGATTTATGGCCCAGACGGAGACCGAGGGAGAATGCAAACTAATGGGCTGCCATGGCGGATGCCGGCCAAATAAACAACAACCTTGAGCGAGTCCGGGGGGATTTATTTATGTACTATGTATATTTATTTGTGGCAGGTTTATTGAGTATCTCCTGCACACACAATACACACACGATGAGGGTCCTGGTGTCAGCAGAGTTTGCCTTATGATTTTTTAATATGTGCACGGCGTGAAAAGAAAGAAAGCACCGAAAATAGAAGCCAAATCCTCAACACAAACTGCCTATTGTCCTTGAGAGGCTGCAATATATGAAGCAGCAAAGCCGGATGGGAGGAGGTCGAGGCCTATTGTCACATGTGTGGCTGGATTCCATTGAACCCGATTGTCTGCCATCATCCCTATCATTAGCCATTGCCTATTATTTCCCTCAGAATGAGTCATAAATTCAGTACTTCAATGTATATCAATATATCGTATTTTAAAAGTATTTAGCTTGCGATATATTGGAGGGAACTTATTTGAAAAAGAGGGGCTTCAGATGAATGCCTCGTCGACAAAGGCAATATTTTAGGATATCTGAGTGATTGAAGTTGAGTAAAAGGAAGCCCTACTTCCACAGAATAAGAATTTGTATGAAATTTAATGATAAAGATATGACAAAGACAGTCTTTAATATATACACACTCTCTTAAAAATGTATAAAAACTTGTATATAACTTGTTTCTCTCCTAAAATTTATTTTAAATAAATTTTTTACTTCCAGAACATTGTGATGTATCCCAATCCCAACCTGTACACCTGCACTGCTCGCATTTGGCTCCGCGAAATAGGTTTCTCCTTGACCTATGGAGCTCTGATGCTCAAGACCTGGCGGTAAGCGATAGTTAATCCATTCAAAACACCTTCAAAACCATATACATTACCCTAATTTTCCCTTAGGATATCGGTAATTTTCCGTGTCCGCTCTGCCAAGGCTGTGAAAATCACCGATGCCGCTCTGCTCAAGAGACTGGGCATCATCTGCGGGGCCATTGGCACCTGTCTGCTGGTCCGGACTCTGGTCTCGCCGCCGGACGTGGTCGTGGGACGCACTGCCGATGACCTGAAGGCGTTTCTCTGCAAAACGGACTGGTGGGACTACACATTCACCTCGAGTAAGTGGGAAAGCCCCGAATATTGCTGGTCTGCTGCTTGCTTGGCCTCCGCAGGGGGCCTTTTCAAGGTGGCAACAAAAGGCAGCAGCCCGAAACTCAATATCCTCGTAACGTATACGCATTGTTGGCCGGGAAATATGATTTTGAAAGCAGCCAAAAGGCGGAATGCAAAAGTGCAATGGCAAATAAACGTTGCCTGGCCAACCACCAAGCGCAAAAGGCGCCTGGAAAAGGAACCTGCTGCTTCAAGTAGTTTTCCCTAACTTGTTCTATTTGTTCACCTTTTCATACACTTTCAGGGTATTATGGTGTCAGTCAGAAGCTCACACGCAGTGAAGGAGTCATTTCCGACCCCATAAATCATATATATTTTTGATCAGCATTAAGAGCCGAGTTGAATTAACTATTTTAAAATGAAAAAAAAAAATGTTTTATTTTTAAAAATTTTATAAGGGATTACATCGTTAAAAATGTCAAAAATTCATAAAAAAATAAAAAATTTTAAGCCTCAAATTTATTATACAGATTTGTTAACCTCATTAAAACTAGCATAGAAAAGGTTTCCGAATTAAAATTAATGCATTTTTGGCCTAGTTATGATGATTTTCGCGACCAAACTGCAAGGGTATACAAACTTCGGTTTTCCGAAGCAGCTTCCTTCCTTCTTTAGGTAGTAAAATCCACTGAAGCATATAGAAGCTGTCTTGAGGCGTAGGGTGGACCATTTTGAAGGCTATGGGAATTTCCTTAGTCTTAATATATTTTTTTTAAATTTAAAAAAATCCCTATATGAAAGCAAAAAAAGTCAGTTAACATAAAGCAGACTTTAAAAGGGTGAACAAAAGAATTTTTCTCTATCATAATAAAATAAAAATAAAAGATAAACAAAGGAGAGATTTGTATTAAATCTTAAACCCCAAAAAGTGTTATTTAAAAGCTCTTTTAATATGCACAAAACACCTTAATGGCTGGTCCTCCTCAATACATATAATTGAAAGATTTTCTCCGCCCTTTCTTGCCCTACCAGAGATATTGGTCCGTGCCAAAATCCATGTTCGAGCCACGGGAGAGTGGCTTTTTCAGGGAATCGCTGCGTTCCACTTGCCAGCTCGCTTAATTAAAAAAGTTGAGGCAATCGCGAGTGCTGCTGTGACTGCTCCTGCGAGTCCTTCTATCCTGCAGAACAATTATCGCCGTTCATCACGCACTCTCGCTGCAGCTGCCAGATGCTAAATAACTTCATTTGACTGTGCAACAAGCCAGAGCTCGTATTACATTTATAATTGCAACCCTGAACATTTTCCAAAAAAAAAAGGAAAATAATAATACATGCATTTTCATTTCGCTGCCAAAAAAAAGTTCATGAAGTGAAGCTACCACCACCAACCAGTTTAGTTTTTTTGGCCAACAGACAGTGGTAGTTAATCATAATGTAATTACAACGAGTTGTTAATTCAACCACAAAGTGAAGCTGCAGCAGCCAACAGAGTGCACACAAAGGAACTAATCCCCGGCCCCGTCTCGTTTCTCTTTCTCCAGTGGAGGTCCTGTTCCTGGCCTGGGGCGTGCGGCTGTGCATCATGGTGCGAAAGGCACCCTCGGAGTTCAACGAGAGCCGCTTCATATCGATGGCCATCTACAACGAGTTCCTGCTCACCTGCTTCCTCAATGTGTCCATGTAAGTTGATGGGAAGGTTTTGAAGCATCTCTGGATTTCGTAGAGAAAGTTAAAGATTAGACAGTACGCAGAAAATCTATTTATTATATATATTTCCTTACTTGCAGGCTCTTTCTGCAGTCCCCCGCCAATCCGGATTTGCTGTACATAATCTTCTTCTGCCACACCCAGTTGACGGTGACCCTGCTGCTGGCCCTAATCTTTGGCAGCAAGGTAAGTGTCACCCCACCCCGCCTCTGTCGTCGCCCATGCCCATTTCCTCCACGATCTCCCTCTCTCTCTTTGACATCAGGTGTACATCGTTCTAAGGAGCGGCAAATCCCACCAGGAGAACATCGGCCTGGGCACCAAGGCATCGGGGGCCAAATTCAATTTTCGCCCTCAAGTGCGCACCTTTGCGAATCCCAGCTCGGTGACCACCTCCACGGTCCCGGTGGCGGGCACAACGTCAGCAGGTGAGTGCTGAACTGGGCTAGAGGGGAGTGGCAGGGGGCAGACTAGCAAACGGAGTGCTTATGCTCCGCCGGCGATAGCCAAAACGGGCAATTGGCCCATTTGTGCTAATGGGTCGCAGCGAATCGACGTTTATGACAAACGACAGTGTCCACTTGACTAATGATTTGTGGGAGGCAGAGATACAAGAGAAACTCTCCTTGGACCTCCTTGGTTCATGCACTGAGCGGAAAAATTATAACTATATTTTGGTGAAAATTAAAGGGATGGAATAATGAATTTGTCATTAGGAAAGGCAGGCAGTAGCCATAAATAGATTCTGTATAGATATTTACATAGTAAGCCCACTTTTATTCACAGTGCACTGCCAAGCAAGTCTCCTGTTTGACATTTGACAAATAACTAATAATTTGTATAGAAAATCAATTGAAATGCTAACGAGAAGCGGGCGTTGCAGTATAAAAAGCCTTGCTAAATCTTTAATTTTCTTGGAGTCCCTTTGTGTTTTTCCTTGTAATACAAGTTAACCATCCTTTCTATAGATATTTACTTTTTAAATATTAAACTCTCTAGCTTTCTTGAACTTAAATTTTTCCCAGTGCCCTTGCCGATTAAGTCTTCTGCTCCGCTCTGACTTTTATTTATGGCGTATTATTTGGCAAATTAAAAAATGAGCGGAACAGGCGGCGTCAGAGGCACGCTTATCGTCGCTGTCTAGACATGAGCCGCGGATGGCATCCTCGTATCTGGTTGACAGCCCCGGATGCTGATTTATGTGCTCCAAAACAATCTGGGCTGCGGTTGGCCTGGAGTACCGGGGAGCGTATGTGTGTGCTTTCACGGCAGGAAGCAGCTACAAAGCACAAACTTCCGCCAAGTTGCCGCCGACGCCATATTTGTTTATCGCTTCGCTGGCTTTGATGAATAAACAACTATGCGAACTCCCCGGAGGATCCGCATAGACCAAAGACCGGGCACCGGGGTAGGTGGTGGCGGGGTCAGGTGGGTGACGGTGGGTGGCGGTGGCTGTCGGTGCCCTTTGGCCCTCCCCCCGCCCGAAGGAATTCGGATAACATTGGGCGTGGGCGGTTGACTTTAAAGTGGCGCCGAGTCTGTAATTGAACTACAGATTCAGGCAGATGCCACGGCAACCGGCGGGCCAATCAATTTTGATTAGAATTCCAAACCGAAGCCCAGGCTCCAAGCATCAGATTTTGGCCCTGGCACTAATTGCTCAAAGTTTCGCGGGCATCGTCGTCAGCGCTGCCTCAAGCCGGAAGATTGTTCGCTTCATTGTCGCTACTAATAATAAATTATATGGAAACAAGAACTTGAAAGAGAATATAATATTAGCTCAAGGCTAAAGCTAATAACGTGTGTATACAGAAATGCTAAACCAATTAATGCAGAGATGGGGAAATATTTTAATGCCAGGGATGAAATAACTCAAGCTTCTTGTCAATTTATTGCTGAAATGTTTGTGGGACTCTATGAACTTTTAAAGAACTTAGAA
>VNJV01017780.1:0-11102 GCA_008042635.1 Drosophila nikananu | reverse complement strand
AAATGGGTGGGTTAGTTAATCCAAACACGGAGTACCTGTCGGCGTCAAGAACCTTCGGTTGCCGAACCTTAGGGAAGTTAGTTGTAATACCTGAAAAAACCCTTTCATTGAGACCGGCTTTCTATAGTATGCTTGCCGATTAAGAAGATATTCCCTGAACTCGACTTTCACCTCTTATTAATTCTGATTATTTCCGAAATATTCTCAAGTTCTTTAAACAATCATGAACTGCGGTTTGAACTGGTTCAGTTCGGTTTTGATCACTTTAGATATACGATAAGCGTCGTCGCATATCTTAAACAAAAGCCAAAACGATCTCAATAAGATTTCAAGATATTTGAATGGATGGATTTTGTGATAAGATTCCGCACAGATTCCAGTTGTAGTTTCCTTTGATGCGTAATCGTCGAGGGAGACGCGTTTTGCATAAAAATCGCCAACTTATCAAAAAACTGCGCGCCATCAAATATAAACAATCGAGTCATAAATATTCAAATCAAATAAAAGCCGGTAGCAGCTCCCCCTAGGACCAGACTTCGACAGTCGCTGATTTAGATGAGGAAACCCGTTTTATGGGACTCTAAATTTGAAATTGTTTACCCTGCGATAAATCAACCATTCAGTCAAATAATTATGAACTAACGAGGGAATGGTAACTGTGCCTCCGTCTCCCAACGGGTGACTTAAGTTACTTCAGCTGAATTAGTTTGTTTTAGATTTTGTGCATCATTATGTGCACATTCTCTGGCTGGCGAACCAAGTTCATAGTAAATAAACAGCAAAAAAGCCAAATTCTGGGAACACCGAACAACTATTTTTGTGCACCGACATTGAATTGAACAATTGAGCCATTCATGAAAGGCATCGGAGGCCAAAGAGAAATCCGACATTAGTACACCATATTTGATTAGTTGTTAGCACTGCTTCTGGAAAAAACGCCAATTTGAAGTTCACAAAATGCCGAAATATAAGTGCGAAAACATTCCGATTACATAATCTTCTGAATAACTATTTTCGATCACGTTCTAGGGAGCATCTCCCTTATGTCCTTCAAAATGTGTAACATGCAGTTATCTAAACCAATATGCAAATATAAATACCTCTGAATATGGAGTAACATTTTGCATACGTGATTTCCCTGTGATAGTCTCACTTTTGTCGCAAAAATGTGCTCTGTTTATTACAGCTTTCGGATATACAAATAGGTATATATCGGAATTTAGCCACGAAAAAGTCGGGTCCTAAATCTACAAGCAAGCCAAACGAATTTAATTGAAATGGGCGACACTGTGTTGTCCGCTGCTTTGTAGAAATTGTACGGCGATCAGCCACGCCCTGTGCTGTTCGTTCCGCCCTTTGTGGCGAATTGGAAGTCATTCGAAATATATTTCGCAATTGGCCCTGTAATTTGAGGCGTAAAGCAGCAAAATTAAAAAGCAAGCAAACAAACAGGTAACAAGTGGACGGACAGCAAAAACGGAACAGCGAAATGTAATTGATCAATTAATTGAACATTTGTGTTTCCTGTTGACCACTTTGTGGGCTTATTAGCCAGATTGTGGAGTTTTTAGACACAGAATATTAGGGAGCATACCTAATGATTTAAGAAAGTCACGACAATATCGGGGAATTATGGCAACTAAAGAGTGTTTACTTTTGTGAGCCCACTTTGGGGGGACACATTTTCATGGCAAAGGTCACACACCTGTCGAGGTGCAAAGTTCGAACACGTGTGTGCCTCAGGGCGGGCAGCTGTATGTGTAATATTTAAGTGCGTATGAGCAAACTTTAATTAAATACAATTATTAACTCGTCGAGGAAGTTTTAATTTGAAGGCAATTAGCTCAGGTCCAGTCGCGGCGATTCAACTGTCGTCCAATTGTCTTACACGCTCACATTTCGCTCGAACTTGTTCCCCCGCCCACTCACCTTCTAAGTGTGTGGCTCTTAAATAGTTAATAATAAACCAAAACAAAGGGGAAATGCTTTTGGAGGGAGAGTGTATATATAGAAAAGACTTTCGCGGCGGCATCGCAAGCGCCAGCTTGTTAGACATCATCAAAACTGAGCCAAAAGACTCGCCAGGAGGAGCGAGTCGCAGGAAGTTCCTACAAGATCAGATCATTGCGAGCTAATTGAAACCAGTTACCGGCTTTTTGACGTATTATATCTATCTATTTTATTAAAAACAAGAAAGGAAACTAACTTCGGCACACCAAAGTTTGTATACCCTTGCAGCTTACAATTGGATCATTACAATTTAATCCAATTCCGTTTCTATGGCAGTTATATGATATAGTAGTCCAATCTTGATCAAATTAAAACCGAAATTCTATAATTATACAAAATGCTCATTTCTTGAATTATATGAAAATATGTTAAAAATTGGCACAGTTGTAATAATTTCCTCAAAAATTCTCGATCGTTTTTATGGAAACTATCTGCCCCTTCCGAATTATATAGTAGTCAGAGCATATCGAAAATTATCTGCTAAATTTCATTTATATAGCTTCAAAACTTAGAGACCAGTTTTCGTAGAAACGGACGGACATGACTAGATCGACTCGGCTGTTGATGCTGATCAAGAATATATATACTTCATAGGGTCGGAAATGTCTCCTTCACTGCGTTGCAAACTTCTGACTAAAATTATAATACTCTGAAAGGGCATACAAATTATTGTGTTGCCTGCAATTAAAGTATTTGCCACCTGACCGATAATATTTAAGTCATTGGACTGCGTTTAGGAAACAATATTCACAACAGAAAAGTCATAAAAAATGCTCCAAAGCTTAAAGTGGTTTCAAAACGTGTAAAATAGTTGAAGCGACTGAGTACAGACCTGAGAGATACCCAGTAAAAAAAATCAAAATTTTTCCCCATTTCATAATTAAATTATCGAGCTACATTTCTTTAAAAAAGAATGTTCTCGTTTATTTAATCAATGGAATTCATTCTCTAAAGCCTTTTCATTTTTAATTATCTTTAGAACCCTTAATTGACGGTATATAGAATGACTGTTATTCAAAGTGACCTCTACTAAAATCAGTTCATTTTTGAGGAAATTTTTCCCATAACTAAACACGAATCAATATAATATTCCTAATTTTACTAACATTTCTCGTGCTTAACTATTGATAACTATGCTAGGCCTTATAGACCTCTCAAACAGTGAGTATCAGCAACGAAACCGACTGCTTCTCCGTCTTTGAACTTGGCCAGACTATAAAGACAGTGATATTTATGGCCTTTTATCATAAACAGCGCGTTTCAATTAATTTAAATATTTCCATTTGTCACAGTATCAGCTGTCTAGGAAGCTTTTTGGCGAAGTTTGCTTGAATTTAAATGTTCATCTCGAATTCCAAGTGCAATGCTTCTAAAAAATGCCGTAAATTAGCAAGTTTATATCCATTAAGCGAACTGTGACGCTTGCATAGAAAGTTTCGATCTGAAACTAAATGAAAATACACGTTTTTCTCATATTCCATCTGACTGCCTCTTGAATGCATTTCGGTTTGGAAATCCCACACTTTTGGGGCATTTACAAACCCATCTTGCACAGAATTAATGCTAACGCTAAACTTATGCCTCGAATTTCCATTGGAAACCTATTCGACCCCAAGCTGTCACTAAGCCGTGCATTTAAATATTTATTTACCCATGACATTTTTTGGTATCGCCTTTTGTTTGCCTAGCCTGGGGTCTTCGCTTATATAGTGTCAAGTTCATCTCTGAAATATTCAGAATACTTGACGCAACTATTTCTACGGCAAGCTTAGTAAAGGCTTAGATTTCGTGTGATTGTTTATTTGAATGACTGGAGTCCTCAGCAATGCGGAGAAATATTAATAAAGTTCAGATAATAGGTATACAAATTGTTAATTCTTCGAAATATAAAGCTTAACTTAAAATTTAATTTCTTAACTCAATAAATATCCTAGAAATATTAACGACACTAATTATGAAGACTTATTTAAAGGGACGTGGGTGCTGTTTACATTCTGAAGGCTTACATGCCTGTTTTAATTTTGAAATATATATATGGGGATTTATATAAATGAAAGTTCTTTTAAAGTGATTTTCGGAAAATCACTTCTTTACAAGAAACATAGAATATTAAATGTGTATTAAATGCAAGTTAAGTAGTTAACAAAATAATTTCTAAATTGTAATGGCTCAAACCGTAGGTACGAGAGTCACTTTGAACGAGCTTAAAGAGCTCTATTTGAGAATATATCTTCAGGTGTTCATATGCACTCAGTCACGCTTTTAGAGAGTGATTTCGTCTGCAGCAGAGTGGTCCGGTCCAATCTGGTTTGTGTCAGTCAGAGGTCTTGGCACATTACCTGGCCAAAGACAGCGTCGCATAAGGTGAAAACCCCCTACTGGAAAGGTCTCAAAGACAAAGGAAAAGATACCCGTACCTGTCCCTTTTAATAAGTGGAAAATTTTCCTCAGGAAAGTCACAAAAATGTATGGTCCATAATTCGAGTATTTTTTGTGGACTCCCCCGCTCAGAGTTCTGGGTAACTTTCCATTCCAGTTATTCAGAAAATATCGGTGGAGAAATACATAATAAAAACAAACAACAAAAAGTGTGGACCGCTCTCACGAGTTGGTCGAATGCTTCGAGAAAATGCCGAGCCAGGCAAATAATTATGGACTAATACGAAAAGAATTTACAACTTCCTTTCCTTTTTTCTCCCCGATCAGCGAAAATCGGAGACACAAACAGCACTAAGTGCTTCGAAACGAATCACGCAATAGGAACCCATGACTTCTGTCTTTATCCATTTCCCCGGGTTCGATTATCAGTTTAGCCAGCTAGGTTCCCTAGGCAAGAAACAACAATATTATCGAGCTGGCTTCAGGCCCGAAACTGAAGCCCGCCGACGATTCAATATACTACGGCAAACAACAATGACGAAGACGCCGAACAACAATAACACAGCGGAGCGTCAACAAAGTTTTGATTTTTATAAAAGACAAGGTTCGCATCAAGTACAAAACAGTTTCGTTCGAAGCGCTGCCGTGTGAAGAGCACAGCGACCAGAACCGAGCGGGCGAACATCGAGCATCTTTCAGATACTTTCTACCTAGCTACCTAGCATCTAGCCGTAAATAGATGCATCTACGACCACACGCGAGTGTCTGCAGTATATCTAGTGTCCCCTGGTGTCACTCCAAAATCAATTTTTTTGCGGGGAACCCCAATTAACCTGAACTTCGATCGCAGTGATTTTTATATTTTCGTATCCAACCGCGGACCAAATATGAAGTCAAATCCTGCCTCAGATCATGTGTACTTCAACGACGGCTTCAAGTGCTCAACGATCAGCATTAGTACCAATCTCACGGACCAGAATGGCAGTGGGAACAGCGTGGGCTCACAAGGATCCAAGGAGTTCATTCGTAAGTGTAACTAACAATTCATATAGCAGCAATTCATATAGAGCCAATGAGATAAGACGAACATCTCGTCATTTTTGGCAGGGTATTATAATTTTAGTCAGAAGTTTGCAACGCAGTGAAGGAGACATTTCGGATCCTAATCAGCATCAGCAGCCGAGTCGATTTAGACATGTCCGTTTCTATGCAAAAAAAACCCCCCGTTTTAAAGCTTTCTGAATGAAACTTTGCATATAGTCTTCTATATGCTCTTACTACTATATACATAAGTCGGAACGAGCCGGAATGGACAACTATATAGAACTATATAGAACTATATAGAACTATATATATATAGAAATAAGCCGGTTTTCAAAACATTTTAATTTCGCTGTTTTACAACATATTTTTATCTGCTCAGGGATGTAATTTTATGCAAATCTTATGATTGTATCATATAGCTGACATATAATCGTTAAATGTGAAAGAAAATACCAAACTGTAACTGTAAATGTAGTTTAATAGGTAAAAGTTAAAACCTTAATTTTTGGGTTTGAATAAATGTTTTTTATAATTCCTGTTAGTTTTTCTTTTGAATTGATTGATTGAATTGAATTCATTTAATTAATTCACAATGATCCAATTGTAAGCTGCAAGGGTATAACAACTTCGGCGTGCCGAAGTTAGTCTGACTTGTATTCGGTTAATCTTGTTATAGTTTGACTAATTTAATGTCTTAAACTGTTAACGGCATCTTATATATTGTTTCTCGTAAAGTCTAGGCTTTTATTAACCAGTTTTTTTAGTTTAAGGCTTAGCTAAAATTCATACTCTGTTAAATTATAACTTAATTCTGTAGCAAACAAAAATTATTCGATATTTGACCTATTTCTATTTTTTGCACAAATTACAAATCATTAAAGTGGCTTTAACGATTGTACCCATTAACTACAAATCGGAGAATTGTGAAGTCAAATTATAACTGTTTTAATGATTTTTCAGAATCACGAAAGGCAACTATCGAATTTGCAGCATTAGCTAAGCAAACAATTTATTACGCAACAAAGTACTTGCCAAGCTTTTTATTTCGAAATTTTCGCCACAAATCACTGCTGATTTCATAATTAGTTCCTAGCTTACGTGCAATTAAATTAGTTAACTGGAATTCAGCCAATTTTTCCGACATCTAATCGAATTGGAAGTGAAAACGCAGCATCAAGTATACGCCTCGTGCTCCCCACTCTGAGATAAATGCAATTGTTCTCCACGCTTTTTCTCAGCCGTTAAAGTACACCAGGCCTTGGCAATGAAATTCGCGTAGATCATGGAAAGCCTCAGAACAGAGAAAAAATAAAAAAATAATAAAAACGCAAGCAATTACAATACCAGAAAGCAAACAGAAATGCAAGTGTCTGAGATCGGCTCAAAAGGGGGAAGTGGGAGAGGGAGCAGATGGAGCGTGGTGCTGCCTAGTACGTGATTATGATTATAATTATGAATCAGAAGCGAACTTAAAAGCAAGTAGTGCCGCAACTACTTGGCACCTCAGCACGGTTCCATAAACTCACCCTTCCAGCATCTCTGACCCATTTCTCCGCTCTCGTTTCGACCTTTCCAGTGACCGAGGACGGCAAGAAGGTGAAGCCACCGCTGAGCACGTTCGACTGCACCCGGAGCTGGCTGCAGGACTGTGGCCGGCGCACCTTTAACCGCAAGACCCTGCACAAGCGCCTGCCCATCGTCAGCTGGTTGCCGCGCTACAACTGCCAGGATGCAGTGGGCGACCTGGTCGCGGGCATCACCGTGGGTCTGACCGTCATTCCGCAGGCGCTAGCCTATGCGGGCATCGCCGGGCTACCAGTAGCTGTAAGTAAAAACACGATAAACAAATCATTGAAAACCTAATCGTTTTCGTTTTTTCCATTTTAGTACGGCCTGTACGCCTCGTTTGTGGGCTGCTTTGTGTACATCTTCCTGGGCAGCTGCAAGGATGTCCCGATGGGTCCTTCGGCTATTGTGGCGCTGCTCACTTACCAGGCCGCTCAGGGATCGTGGCAGAAGTCCGTCCTCCTCTGCCTTCTCAGCGGAATAGTGGAGCTGCTAATGGGCCTTTTCGGGCTGGGATTTCTTATAGACTTTGTGTCGGGTCCGGTCTCCTCGGGCTTCACCTCCGCCGTTTCGCTCATCATCCTCACCTCGCAGATCCAAAGCGTGCTGGGGATCACGGCCAAGGGCAACACCTTCGTAGAGATCTGGACACAGGTCTTCCACAACATTGAGCACACGCGGGCAGGAGACACCGTCCTGGGAGTCACTTGCATCGTGGTGCTGTTGCTGATGCGCAGCCTCTCCTCCTGCCGCATTGGACCAACGAATGAGGAAGAGCGCTCCGCCTTTCAACGGGCCGTTAACAAGATTCTGTGGGTAGTGGGCACCGCTCGCAACGCCATCCTGGTGGTCGTGTGCTGTGCCTTGGGGTACATGCTCCACAGCGAGGAGCATGGAGCCCCCTTCAGAGTTGTGGGTGAGATTCCACCCGGTCTGCCCAGCCTGCAGTTTCCACCCACCTCGCTAAGTGCCAATGAAACGAGCAATGGTGTCGCCCAGGGATTCGTGGAGATGGTGCACAGTATGGGCTCCGGCTTAGTGGTGATTCCCCTGATTTCACTAATGGAAAACATTGCCATCTGCAAGGCCTTCGGTGAGTAATAAACTAGTTTTTCCCCTTTATTTTTCCTGGCTGACAGAAATTCTTTTTAGCCAACGGTAAGCCAGTGGATGCCTCCCAAGAGCTGATCGCCATTGGAACAGCCAACATCTTCAACTCCTTTGTCCAGGCCTTCCCAGGAACTGGAGCCTTGAGTCGAGGAGCAGTGAACAACGCAAGTGGAGTCCGCACACCCCTGAGCAACATCTACTCGGGTGGCCTGGTGATGATTGCCCTTGTATTCCTCACCCCCTACTTCTACTTCATTCCACGGCCCACACTCGCCGCCATCATCATAGCCGCAGTGGTTTTCATGATTGAGGTCAGGGTGGTCAAGCCCATGTGGAGATCAAAAAGTGAGTACTGATATCAAGTCAATTTTAAACAAAATAAATCTAAATTCAATATTTCAGGAAGTGATCTAGTGCCTGGAGTTGGAACATTCGTCGCCTGCCTCGTCTTACCTCTAGAGTGGGGCATCCTAATCGGTGTTGGACTAAACGTGATATTTATTCTGTACCATGCGGCGCGGCCCAAACTTACTACCGAACTCCTCACAACACAGTCTGGCGTGGAATACTCCATGATCACGCCAGACCGTTGTCTCATATTTCCATCGGTGGATTATGTCAGGAATCTGGTCAACAAGCAGTCAATGCGCCAAAATCTGCCCGTGGTCATCGATGCCTCCCATGTGTATGGAGCCGATTTCACGACAGCGACAGTTATTGACTCTCTGATCAGTGACTTCAACCAGAGGGGCCAGCTGCTCTTCTTCTACAACTTGAAGCCCAGCATTTGCGCCATATTTGAGCAGGTGTCGGCGGCCCAGTTTGTGGTATACTACCAGGAGCAGCAGCTGGACGAGCTGCTGAAGGAGCGGCACTACGTCCAAAAACGCCTGGAGACGGCATGAGGCATAACCTCCTTCTGAATCCGTGATACTTCATCTTTAGATTAAGTGCTTTATTTATTTGTGTATATGTAAGTGTTTAGTATTAGCCAGAGCACATACACTATTAGAAATAATTTAATTTCGGACTTTTTGAATAATAATAATTACCTTTATTAAGGAAAAATAATTTTTAACAAATATTGTCTTTAAAATTATTATTAATTTAGCGAAATAAGTTTTAAGATATAGGACGGGGTTAATTATCTAGACATTTTAATTTTTTGAAACAAATTAAATTTTTAATTTTCTTGAAAAATTAAATTCTTTTAACGGTTATTTGAACATTGAGATATCAACTAATAATATCGATTTCAAGTAGCGTTTGAAAACTTTCCAACACTAAAGCGGTTCAGACCAACATCTAGATATCAGTAGTAAATGCGGCGGGCACACTGCGCTAATTGGATAATGAATCCGTTAATCTTAAAACATTTTAACTACGGGAAGTGGTGATTTAACACCTACGCCATGTGGACGACCCCGAAGGCCCAGTGCGGTTTTTTTTAACAACGCCGCATTGAGAAGGCTGAAGGAAAACTGCCTTTTCCTAATGATGGATATTATTTTATTAAGGGCGGTCAGTTTGATATGTTTAGATTTCTTTGTTCATAATTTTTATATATTTAATATATTTATTGTATGTTCGCAAAGGAGAGTTCCGCAAGCAGAAGGAGTAAAAGAGTGAAAGTAGATTAGAAGAGGAACAGAAAAGAATACCATTGCGAATCGCTGAAAGAAAGAAACTAATGGCCAGTGGCTCTAAGCTTTTTCTGATTAAAGATATCGAAATAATTTAAATGCAGTATGGCTTACATTTAAAAAATTATGAAGTAAATAAAATGGCTTCGCAGATATCTATTACAATATGATAATTAGATCTCTAACAATTAAGCCCCAAATTGTGAAAATTGTATCCTTAAATCTTATATATATACATACATCATTTGTTCGTGATTGAACTACTGCCTGTAAAATTAGTTGTAGAGGTGGACTACGAAATGGGCAACAAGTGTAGTGCTGATTTGGTGCACCCCTTATTGCACATTTACATCTTTAATGATCTAGTATCATGAAGATAGCCATTTATAAGGAAACAAAAACAGTAACAGTAACCTCCTCTTGCTGGAGACCCAATACTGAGCAAGGCGGCGGTTGTGTCTTGGTCTGGGCCTAAATGGCCCAAATCAGAATAGTTTTCACGGGATCAATGAGGACAATATGTTCCTTTCAATATAAAATGCTAATGCAAAGTTTAGAAAACATGGTATCGATTTCCAAACTACTAGTCCTGCGACAGCTAGTACTTATCAGACATTCTGAAGCATTAGCCAATACAACTGTCCAAACAGTTTATTATTAAATAATATAAAATTGAAAAGAAATTATTTATTTTGAAGAAAGCTTAAAATAGTTTCCTTTTGTGTCATAAGATGGCTTTTTAAATAACTTAAGCATCCAGAATTTGTCCATTTTTACGCCGTTGCCGGCACCACCAATCGAATAAGTTTGATCAAATAATAAAAAAATAGGGGAAAGGTGGCAGTTGTGGACACCACTTTTTAAATCACTTATATCTTTTTAACTGGAGCGTATTATGCGGACATATGCATATCAATGGAAAGCTAAAGACCTTAGCTAACTAGTTTTCGAATAATTACAGTAATATCTATCACTGAAAGAAAAACTTTTAAGTTTTTGTAAAATAGTCGTTTTTGCCACTTTCAGATTTTAAGGGGGGTTGTGGACACCTTTGTAGAATGTGCTAAAATTAGGAAAGTATCAAGTTAAACGCAATCAAATGAAGAAAAAATGGAAGTTTATTCATTTGCAAAGGCAAAAAAAAATACTACGCATGACATCATTCTCCATCAGAATCACAATTCGCGCATGTGAAATAGCTGGTAGGCATGTCAGCACACTTGAAGTGCCCTGGCCGATCACATTCATTGCAGTGAACGGTGTTGGAGGCGGTCAATTTTTTTGGCAACATCTTTATGCAAATGATTCAAAAGTCCTTATGTTCCTCGTCCGACGACTTCTGCTTCTTGG
>VNJV01017776.1:0-12795 GCA_008042635.1 Drosophila nikananu | reverse complement strand
AGGCGAACTCGAACCTAGGCGGGTAACCGGTAACCAGAAGCAGGACTGTGGCATGCAACCAGGTTCGAGCCGACTTATACAGGGGGATATAAAGCCAGAGGGTTTGAATCTCTGCTTTATACGTTCTTATATTTGGGAAAAGTAACTTATACTGACCGTATATTAGTTGTACTTATATTATATTTTATCAAACAACTGGGCTTTTTGAAATTACTTTTATTGTATGGAAAATTAATTAATGTTTTTCCACCCATTTTCCTACACTTGTTTCCTGATTTTTGCTTTGCCATTTTTCTATGTACATATGCGTATCTGCGTATCTAAAACCATTTTGATTGCTGCAGTCCGCGCGCACTCGTATCCTTTTAGAACACAAGCTCTTCGTTTTTCTTGCGAAGCTCTCCTTTGCCTTCGTGCGGGGACTCTCGCAGCATCCTTGGATTCGGCGCTTAGAGGTTTGCAACTCTGCTACTTGTGCAGAAGCACTCTTATACGCCACTTATACCCGACTCTTTGCCATAGCTGAATATGTTTTCGAAGAGTTCGAGTAACAGGATAAATAGCAGAGTAGTAAACCAAAGTAGAGGGCTTATAAAAGCTGTATAATATAAGCTACGAAAGGCAAGTATAAGCTGTTAGTATAAGCTACTCTTATAAGCTACTCCGTATAAGCTAAGCGTATAAGCTGCCCGTATAAGAGGCCTTATTTAAGAGACTTCCCCACACAAAAGCAAACTTTTTCGAAGTGTTTTGTTGTTGTCTCGAGTGCTAGGCTTTTGGTTATGAAAGTAAAAGTATTTGCCGAGCCCCGCTGCGGGTGTGAGGCGAAAAACTTCACCGAACAGGGAAAACCAACAAGGAACAACAACGAAACAGGAACAGATCCTAGAAGTTTTCGACTTAAGTGAAAGTGCCAGAGCAATGAGATGAATTAGAAAAACTTTCTTATACATATATATATTTGAGTAATAGGAAATGAATTGACCGAGATTCGGGATTACATAGAGTGGGGGTAGGAGTGGGTATCAAAAGTTAGTGGACATCAGAAGCACATTTGAACAACTCATAATCTCACACAGGAGGGGTGTCTAAATAGGGGTGCTTTCCCCTCCTAACCTTATCTTTAATCACTCAGAAATGTTTATTTCCATTTTTTTGTTATTTAAATTTATATCATTTAACTCGAATCGTTCTCGTTAACAGCTCCTCGACATCTCTCGTTTAATATTTAAAATCAAACAACAATTTCTGCACTTCCGGAATGCCCGACGCTTGAATGGCAAATAAATAAATGCTTCCGAATGGAGTATCTCTCCTCCATATCATATACCATATATAAATACATGTATGTGTGATTTTCGCCTGGTGAATTTTATTTTTCAAATTAATTAAATACCTCGCCCAACACAAATCGCCAGGCACTCGAGTTTTGCTTTCCCAGCTGCTGATAAATTGCAATAAAAATGCACTTCAATTGCCAAACAAAAATCGGTCTCTGGAAAATTGAAGCCAATGCTATACAATATACTAAAGCCCAACTTTTTCTCTCTTTCCACCGCAGGAAAAATACAGAAATACAGGAAAAAAACAAACACAACAAACAAGTCCGCAAAGAATCAACAAATATGTTTGTTTGTCTGCACATCTGAATAATAAAAATATTGTGAAAGCGGAGGAAAGCCACAGAACTTCTGGCAAGAATGCAAAACTGGTCCAGGTTTCTCACGATCACTGGCGGTAAACAAATTTTAATGTATTTCAATTGAGATAACATCTAAGTAATATATATATTTATATAAAAGAGATTTTTGTAGGGGGATTATTGAAAGTTTATGTAAAAGGTAGGGAAGAAGTTGTGTGGGTTGCAATTATTTATTTTGTAATTGTAAGTTAAACAAAACAATATAGCTTAGGAAGTTATAAGGGAAACAATCGTTTATTTCAAGAAGGAAAATGCAAACAATGTATAATCATTATGAAAAGCATATATCTTGCTTAAAAAATATTTGAAAAATGTAAAGGTTCAGAACTACAAATATGATTTAATATAGTATAGTTTAGTATATATACTCTGTGTAATAAAAAAAAATTTTAATATCCATATAACATGTTTTTTACCTAAGAAATTATTTACTGTGCGAAAGAGGTTTGAGAGTTTACTATAAATATGAATAATAAATATATTAAATGTTAGTTCTTGCTTATCCACCAACTATTTATTGATATAAACTATTCTGATAAGTAAATAATCAACTCTAGCATATATTATGACTTTATACATAAAATATAAGAAATTTTTTTGTCTTACAAAATTATTTTAAGAGTGAAATTGATGATTAAGCAATATAAACTATAATTCCCGAGGAAGAAATCTATAAAAATGAATATAAGTAATATATTGAACAGGTTTCTTACCTTAAGAAATTATTTAAGGAGTAAAATGGATACGAAAATATACTATCAATGTGAACAATTAAGATTAAGATCTTAACAGATAATTCTTAAACTTCCACCAACTATCCACCGATATTAACGCAACCTGATGGGGATAAACACCCCCTCTTATTTGACTTTTGATGTGTAAAATGAGAGACAGACTAGATAGATGGGCCTGTGCATAATATGGTAACTCAACTAGCAGTGCACACTGGCCCGGCCGGCCCGGCTTTATTAATGGCTCATAATGACTTAAGTGAAATTACTGAAGCGTAACTGGCCGCCGCGCTCTGCTATGCTATGTGGCCATCTCTGTCGCGCTCCCTGCTGGCCCAGTTTGGCTGGCTGCAGCTACCATAAACGGCGAGAGTTCCCACGCGGCATTTAATATTCTGTTGGCCAAGTAAATTTCACTCCCTCCCTTAACCCACGGTGGTGGTTGCCTTTCAGCTAACATGTTGCTTCTTCCCCTTGACGGTTGTTGTTTTAGTTGCCTTCCACGACGACTGTTGTTGCCGTTGTTGCTGTGGCCGTGCAAGTTGTTAAGGTCAGTTCATATATTATGCTTTGCCTGGCAAAAGGTGCCATAAGTCTGCCACGGCATGCATGTGTGTGTGTATAAGTAGTTTCTCTGCCCACTCCTCCCCCAGTGAGACCAAGTCGCCGCGTGTCCTTCCCATCCACTGGCAACTGTTGCCTACTTTCCTGCTTTGCGCTTTGCTCTGGCTCTGGCTTTGGCTTTGGCTTTGGCTCGCTCTGTGCTCAGTTCTCAGTTCCCTTTTGCCTGCTAATTAAGCGAAATTTTGCGTAATAAGCTTGTCTGTAATTTGCGCCATCTTTTCGCTGTGTGTGTGTGTAAGTAGTTCTGCTCCTTTTTGGACCCCTCCTCTGCAGAGCTCTGGCTTCTGTTAACTGTCATCAAGGTGTTCATTGACTTTGTTATTATACCTCAATGAATTACGGTGCGTCGGTAGATGGACTGTCTGCAATTTCTTTCTCTTTTGTATCTCAAGGATACGAAGAAAAAGTTAGCTAAGCCCAAATTGGTATTAGTCCTTTGATTAACTGGGCTTTCAATTATGTCAGTTGAATGGGAATTGATTACCAAGGCAACTATAAAAGAAAATGTGTTATATATATTAATTAAAATAATATAATTGATGGAGAAATAATCTTAATATACATATCAAGGATTTGAGTGTGCAGTTTTAATAAAACTTTGTTCCAAATTTTGCAAATTCCAGATTTTTGCTATAATTTTAATGCCCTTTCAAGGTTATATCATTTCAGTCAGAAATTCGAAATGCAGTGAAGGAGTCATTTCCGACCCTATAAATCATATATATTCTTGATCAGCATCAACAGCAGAATCTTTCTAGGCAGGTTTAAAAGAAAAAAAAAAAGTTAAAATTTTTTCAAATTTTTATAAGGGGTAACATCGTTAAAATTGTGAAAAATTAAAAAAATAATTTCAATTTTGTAATTTAAAATGTAATATGCTGGTTTATACATCTATTAAAAACTAACACAGAACAGCTGTCCGAATTGAAATTAAGGCATTTTTGGCTGAGTTATGATATTTAGAAAACATTTATTTACCTAAAAAATGTTCATATAAAAATACCGATTTAAAGTTCCTAAAATTTACATATTTTAGGTATTCTTGTAGAATATTTAAATTAATATTTATTTAAAAACTTACTTAATACACAAAGTAAGCCAATTTAATAAGGAATATCACTCACAGTTTCTGGCTAAATTTAAAATCCCCCACTGAAGTCCCCCAAAATCGCACCTATAGAAGCGGGATTTAATTTGCGGCACAGCAGATTTCCAGCTCCTTTCACACACTCACACTGATGCGGGATGAGTAGCGACACAGTGAACCCAAATCCGAAAGATACTCGAACTCGCACTCATATGCACTTCAATGCCAAACCCAAAAACAACCTAATGTGTGTGTGGCTCAGCGCAGACCTGGGCCAATGTTTTCCACTGATAAGTACGCATTATTTACGCTACGCCTAACTCGGCACACACGCATAATTTCATCAAAAATTCACACCAGAAGCAGAAGCAGCAGAGGTGGAAAAAGTATAATGAAAAAAAAGTGCGAAAAAAAAAAAGTTGTAGATAATCATATTGTGAAATTTTCAACACCTGCTGCTTGTTGTGGTTCTGTTTGCCCCGCCATTTTTATCAGCTGCGAGTGGATATCAAGCAATATAATAACGCCATTATTTACACAGCCACGGCGGCGGTAACAAAAAGCCAAAATGTCATTACACACACACCCACACCCCAGTGTGTTGTTCCAGAACATGTAAACAAAACCATTGAATTAAACCGAAAATTAGCATCGATTTAAGTCAAGACCCCAGCGTGTGCATTATCCCCACGGCTTACCTAGGCCGGTGGCCTCCTAACCCCTATCGCCGCGACTTGGGGCCGCTTATCAGTTCCAGCAACCCGAAAACCGAAGGAACACAAACACCCAACCCCTCGAACCCCTCGAACACCTCGTGCTCCGTTTGGCTTTAAACAAATTTTGAGCATAATTTAAACATGTGTTGCCCTCCGCGAACTACCTACCACAACGTGGCACCAGCACCGTACACGCTGCGTATGCTTAATCCCTTTTAATCCGCATTTCGGCAACGTGAGCCGCGCAGCGCCTACATAACCCCAACAACAAGGACAACAACGACAACCCCCTCCCCCATCCCTGTGCGCACAAGGACATCCACAGAGCAACAACAACAACCACAGCGAAATGCAAATGCAAATCACGCCGCAGTCGCTGATAAGGTGGCGTAGTAGTATCTCCTAACCCGAGGAAGACAGAGAGAGTGTGTCCTCGTTTTTCCTTTTTTTTTTTTAAAGGATTTTCAAGCGGTCGCAAGTTGTCAGCCCCTCGGAGATCCTTGATAGATGCGAGTGGCAGTAAACTGAAGTGTGTATCTGCGTGGGGGGCCCTTCTGAGTAACTAAAAAACTGAATGGAGGACAACCAAAAAGTGAGAGAAAAATCTGACAGGTGGCTTTTGTTTCTCGGCTATGTACACCCCTAAGCCCGGCCACTTATCATATGCAAATATTTGACAGCATCACCACACTGGCTCATAAAGGCACACCCCCCAAAAAAGAATGTGTTTGGGACATAAAAGATATCGAACTGGGGTAAATTTAATAAGCAGAACGAATATCTGATGAGCTACGCATGCATATTTTATTTGTAATTAAAGTCTAGTTTCCTTTAAAATATTCTCTCTCTCAAATTAACACGAGATATTCCCACAAACCAAGCCGGATTCCAATTACCTTTCATATCACTCTTCCTTAAATGCAAATATCCATGGCAATAAATATTTTGTAAACTTTTTAATAAGCGCCAGACCTCAAAAATGGTTATATTAATTTAAGAGTAAAACGAGCTATATTAAAATGCCAGTTATTTACTCGATGATGGCTGCTGGCAGTTCCTGCTTTCACCACCACTTCGACTCCCTATTATTCGGAGAGCATTCAAAGGAGGTGAAAAGTTATATATTTTCCTTTTGCTGCTTTTACTTTGACATCCAGACCTGGGACTTACTTACTTTCATTTCATTCTGTTGCATTTACTTGGCAAATTTAATATATACAATATTAATTTCCATCATAAAAGAGAAGAAGCAGTCACTGAGGCGGGGAGATATGGATAGATTCTGTTGCTGAATGTCATAAATGTTGCATGTGCGGTGGAGATGGAAGGAAAATAAAATAAAATGTTAGCCAGAAAAGAAAAGTAAAGCCTGGGAACAAAGGCAGGGCCGAAAGGCAGTAACACAATTTATGCATGGCCAGAAACCAAGGATCGGACATTGGGCATCGGGCATTGGGCACTGGGGCACCCCTGAGAGTCCTGGCTGCCCCAACATTTTGTTGCATTCAGCGCCATCTTCGAGAGGCAGGCCCTACTACTCCTCTGCCTCTCCTGCCTATTGTAAATGCAGCTTAGAATTTGTTGCAAATAAAGTGAAATGGCAACGACTGCTACGAAATTCCACATCCACACTCGCCGTCCTGCAACACTCGAGGAAAAAACAGAGCAGAAAAACAGGAGAGCTGAAAAGAAGAGAAAGAAAGAAAAAAAAGCGAAGGTCTAGGAAAAAATTGGCAATTTAACATTTGACGTTTTCTCCGAGACTTGTTCAAACAATATACTTGGGAATTTGTTTTAATGCTCAGGCGGGGATTGGAGGGGATCAGGGTAGGTGGTGGCAAGGGTTAGGACACGGCTTTTCTTCGACTTTCCTGAGCTCTGGCGATGCCCGAGGACGTTGGCAACTTGCAATAATGGCTTTAAATTTTTATTAGATGACGACGCTTATGCGCCTTAGTTGCCTACAGTTGCTGGTCGACACCGGGCTTCCTTGCCACCTGGCACCCTCGTCCCTCCTTGCAACTCCTTTCCACGTTCGTCCTTGCTGCCTGAAATGTTGAAATGTTGTTGAGAATTTCAGGGGGAGAAGGGACCTCCAATAGTTGTTCACCACCACGTCGCACTGGCCCACGTGTCCCGACACACTTATGTGTATATTAGTAGCCAGCCGGCCATGTAGTCGACTTTCAACCTGTTTAGTTATAAATAAACTCACTAATTGCCAAAATAGGGTAAATAGAAAAGGTAAACACAGGCTGTCATCCATTCGATAAGGAAATACACTCTTAATACAATGGGTTTGGGTTCCTAATTAATTAGATTACTGTGGGGAATAGTGTACATTTTTAAAACTCTTTGGTAATACTCTTCTGAACAGCATTGATTATTAATAGGTGAAGGTTACCCTTTTCCAAATGATAAAACCAATTCTATTGAAAAATTAAATCTCTAAATGGGCCACCAATTATTAGTATTAGTTAAATTACTGTATGGAAGATGTATTTTTAAAAGTTTGAAAATGCTTGGGAACATAAAAGGGAATTCATTACCATCAATGATTTAGGTGAAAATGTGTTAGATATATTAAATAAAATAATATAATTGATTGAAAACTAATCATAATATTTATTTTAAGTGTGAAGTTTTAAGTGCGAAGTTTTATTAAAATTTTGATAAAAATTTAGCAAATTCCCGATTTCAGCAATAATTTTAATGCCCTTTCAAGGTTATATAATTTCAGTCAAAAGCTTAAAATGGAATGAAGGAGTCATTTCCGACCCTATAAACCGTATATATTCTTGATCAGCATCAACAGCAGAATCTTTCTAGGCAGGTTAGAAAGAAAAAAAAAATGTTGAAATTTTTTCAAACTTTTACAAGGGGTAACATCGTTAAAATTGTGAAAAATTAAAAAAAAAATTTTCAATTGTGTAATTTTAAATTTAATATGCTGATTTATTAACCTATTAAAAACTAACACAGAACAGCTGTCCGAATTGAAATTAATGCATTTTTGGCTTAGTTATGATATTTTGAAAACTTTTATTTACCCCAAAAAATGTTTAAATAAAAATATGTATTTAAAGAACCTTGAATTCTCATATTTTAGGTATTCTTTTTGGTATATCAAAGGCAAATAACAAATTATTCACAACATTAATATTCAAGATAACTAAATGTATAAAGGAAGTAAATTTAAATGGGAATATAAATAGCAGTTTCGGGAAAATTTAAAATACCCCTTTGAAAAACCATAAAATAGAGAGATTTAATTTGCGGCTCATCAGATTTCAAGCTTTTTTCACACACTGACACGCGGGATGAGTAGCGCCATAATACACCAAAATCCGAAAGATATCTGAACTAGCACTCATATGCATTTCAACTTTATCTTAAGTCACAAAACGACTTTTCTTTTTCCTAAATATATAACTAAGTTTATTTATTTATTTATTTATAACTAAGTTACCATTAAGCTTTATATTTTTTATATTCTCTGCTGCTGCACACTTCCAAATTCGCATATACCTGAGTTTAGGTGTTTAAAGCAGCAAATGGGGGAGAGTGCAGGAGTGCAGGAGTGCAGCATGTTTAGCCAGTTGCCCCGAGCGTATGCTAGACTTTATTTAATGTGGCTGCTGCTTGTCGCCTAATTCGCATAATTACGCGCTTATTATTTTTGCCAACTGTCGCTGTATCCCGCCTCTGTATCTGTAGCTGTAGCCGGATCTGTATCTGTAACTGTATCTGTATCCCTAGCCTGCGCCTGTCTGTCCTGTGTGCCGGAGCGTAATTTTATTTAGCTTTGCGTGCAGAGATGTAATTGTGTTATTTGCTTGATTTTATTATTTGCTCCGAGGCCGCAGTCGGCGCAGACCCAGCCGCACCTAGCGGCCATAATTAACCAAATAAATAAAACAGTCGAAAGCTGTCGTTTTTAGGGGGAGGAGGGTGGTGCTACTCCCGAATCCGAATCCGTGTCCTGGCATCCAGGGATGGTAAAACTAATATATGGCAACATCCCATACACAATGCTGTCACAGTTTTTTAGTTGACTTATTTTTGTTGTATGGCCCGCGGTGTTTATTTTGGGGTTTTTAATGTCCTGGCCCCTGCAGGGCCCGAAAGCAAATTAAATGGCTGTCAAATGTTGTTTTATTTCAGCCAAATGGGTAACTGGCCAGTGTTTGCGGGACTACTTATTGGCATGTTTGCGAATTCGGTTTTGCGAATTCGGTTTGCTTGTTCTGGCACTCCGCGCATTATGAAGTTGTGAGCACAACTAATTGAAAAGTTTTTTTCGTCCTGCAGGATTTGTTCCTTTTTCGTTTTCTCTTTTTCCTTGCCAAATGCTCTGGGCGATTGAGTAAGTGCCAGTCATTATGGGAATTGTCAGAGCTTAAACCGGTTAGAGAGTTAAGCAGTTGGAGATCAGGAAATAAATCGCTTCAACTGGCAAAGATGCTTATTTACTTATTGATATAAGTCCCCAAGTGCACACTGGATATAAAGGTTGTAAGTCTTGGGTTTAGTATAAAATTAATTAAGTGTGAAGAAGTATTCCATAAAAAAGCGCGCATCTCTTTCTGCTTATTAGGAATCATTGCATACTTTTGGGTACTATTTTAAAGAGATTTTAAGCCGCGAAAATTAAGTTAGATATTTAATGGCATAATTATTACGATTTTTATTTTAGTTTTCAAAATCATTGTTTAATTTTAGCAGTATTATTTTGAGTTTCCGAAATCATAACATACTTTTGGGCAGCGTTTTCAATGGACTTCAAATCGCTCGACATATAAGTGGGGAAAATTAAAAAGACTTAATCAAAAAACTAAAGAAATTAATATACCTATATAATATTAAAGATACATAAATCGAAAACGTTCTAGGTTTATTATATGCCCGGAAATGTATCTTTTCCATTAATAATTTTAATAAATACAATTTACATACCCTTTTTTAGTCTATAGTGTACAGTATATATAATCACTGTAAATTGTAAATTTATGAATAATATTTAATAGCAATAATCGTATTACTAAAATTAAGACCCTTGTTGATGAAACAATAAACACCAAAATGGTATGCTTAGTAATGCGATTATTTGGCAAAACTTTATGAAAGCCCCAACTGCCAGCCAGCAAACTATGTATCGTCAGATATAATTAATTACTCTGCTTTTGAGAGGCAGCTACCAAACTAAGCGCCAATCAGCCAGCATTGCAGCTTATGAAAATTAATTTAATCACTTGCCAGCACACAATGCCGAAGTCTAACTTATTGACGGCTTTAGCAGAACCCCCCAAAAACGCCTTCGGCAAAATCTCTGGCATTCTGGCTGGCTGGCAGGCAACGGATGCTGCTGATACACCTGGAATTGAATTGCCTCCCAAGGAGTTCTGGCTTATGGCCTCGCTCACCGCCAATAACCGCAGCAAATTACATTTATTTAAGTTCCGTCACATCAAACGTTTACTAGGGGGGAGGTAATTCGGCTAAGGGCCATAACTCACACACAAACACACACAGGCAGGGAGAGCGTCAACCTTGAGCAACAATTGCCCATCTAATTCACTCGACTGCTCGCTCTCTCACCTGCTACCTGTTGTCTTGGCCCATATTACCTGGACCGTGGCATCGCATCGGCGACGTCATGATTGGCATCATCGGGCGACTCGACTGCCGGCGGCGCAGTTAATGTTGTCTGATTTCATTAGCGCTGCGCAAGTCGCCGCCTGGCCCACCTTGCCTCACCTGTCGCCCTGAAATTCACCGTCTATTGACATTTTTCGTCTGCGGTTTTAACACCATGAGGCGTTTTTGGGGTCTAAAGTGACCAAGGAGAAGTAGTTTTCAATATTTATATATAACATAAGCCAAGTTTGAAATATTTTCAAGAGTTTTTAAGAGTTTTATGGTATTTATATACCTTTTAAATAAATTATTAAGTAATTTATTGGGGTTTTAAAATAATTATTTTATAATTCACAACTACTTTATATAAGATTTCTTGCATTTTATAATTGTTTCTTATTTTTCGAGCTCAATAAATATATTTAGATATTTATTATTTGTTTATCATTTATAATTTATTTATTAAATATTTATTTTAGGTATTTATCACTATTTTATTGCTTTAAATTATACATATTTATTCAAGTTCAACATTTAAAGAAAAGATTACATAAGATTTCTTGAATTTTATCATTGATTACTATTTTAAGAGCTCTATAAATATATTCAAATATTTATTGTTTATTTATTTATGTATAATTAATTTATTATTTACCTATTTAGGTAAAATTATTAAATTTATTATTTTTTTGGTATTTATTATTATTTAATTGCTATAAATAAAACATATTTATTCAAGTTCATCATTTATAGTTAAGATTTTTTAAATTCTATGATGAATTTCTCTTTTTATAACTCAAGAAAATTATTATTTCATAATTATATATCATATTCATTCAAGGTAATTATTTTTTTTTCGTATTTCCGAGACCTAAAAAGCTCTCTCCATAATTCTTCGATTGTTTTCCATTCAATGGTAAATACAAATTTAAAAATTCCTCGAACACTCAGTTGAGTAATAACATAAATACCATTAAATCTTGATCATGAATTTATAATAACTCAAACACACAAAAGAGGGGACTCCCCGCTCTGAGGGGGTTAATGAAAACACGTGTAATTTATCCCTCCTCTTTCGATTTTTCCTGTTTCTTTTTCGCCCATCTGCTTCGCACGCCAATTAAGCGACGGAGCTCCAAATGCCGCCACCTCCAACTGCCAACTTCCAGCTCCGCGCCTCCTTCTCTCCCACCGATTTTACATGAACTTGAATGAGGTTATTATTGGTTTTACTTCTCCTGTTGATATTGTCGTCGTTGGCTGTCAATATTATTGCCCCCGATACTTTAATCGCATTTGTATGTTGCTCTTTATGGGCATGTATTTATTTATTTCTGAATTTTCCCACCCATTCCCAGGCCCTGTCCTCCGTTGTTGTGGCTAATTTGCTTTTATTATTCGCATTAAATTTGATGCTTACGTTTATGGATTTTTCTAATAAAAGCAGGCGAGAGCAGAAATTGAGACTTTGTGTATATCGCCAATGTGCGAATTAGCCGAAAGTGGTCTGTCGGCCGTGGCGTTGTGCATTTTAATGGCCAGTTTAGGACGAGCAGCTGCTGCAGCATCCTTGGATTATTTTGATTCCTCAAAACAGCCTGAAGGGCCCATGATTAGGAATTGCTGTCATTGATGAAGCGTGTCGAGTTCGTTTCTACGGCCGATTAAAGAAAGGGGGAAGAAAATATAAGAAGGAAAGCAAAAAAAAAGGATTTAAATGTTACAAAAATAAGCCACCAGTTTTAAAATATATAAATTTAATCTTAAATTTAAAGAATACATTTAACACATAAACTAAAACCAAAGTTTCTATAATATCAATCTTGTTTAGCTTAGTAAGCCTTTAATTCTGTGCAACTCTGGCCCCTCTAATTGAAACTAAGCAAGCTTGGCCACACTGATTAAAAAGAAAATCAAAAATCTCACACTTTAAGCTTTAATAAAACAAAAAATCTGTTTTACAACAAACTTCAACCTCAAGTATCTACAAGTTAAAGCGAATGTTTAAAAGCTTACACAATTTATTACACTTTTTTGCATTTTGCGGCATAAGTAGATTTCCTGGTATACATTTCAGATGAGTAAACACACACACACACATCTCCCCCCAACTCCTCACCTTAATTAAAACCGGAGAAAAAAAATTTTCAATTATATGTGTGACCTATCAGTGACAACAAATAAACAAGACGACACAGAGTCAAGCCTGCTTGCTACACAAGTCCTTTTGCATTTGCATATGTGTCATAAAAACGGGCATCGCATCGCATCGCACCGCATAACTCCCCCCCAAGACTC
>VNJV01017756.1:0-12877 GCA_008042635.1 Drosophila nikananu | reverse complement strand
TCGAGTTTTCGAACAAGGAGAGAATGGTTAACAGAGTCAAATGCTTTACTGAAATCAGTATAGATTACGTTTGTCTGAAAGTTTTTATGGAAGCCCTTTACTATAAAGGAAGTGAGCTTTAAAATTCCATGCTGACATGGAGAAATAATCGATCTGCATAGGTGCTGCGAATGAGGAATTATGATTTTCTCGAAAAGTTTTGGAATGGCCGACAACGTAGAGATTCCTCTATAGTTGCTGGCATCCGATTTGCTACCTTTTTTGTGAAGAGGAATAACAAATGATTCCTTCCAAATAAGGGGAAAGTGGGAGGTTTCTAAAGACAAGGTAAACAGTTTCAGAAGGGGATTGCACAGGGCGTCGGCACAATACCTAAGCACACAGCCAAGTTTACCGTCGGGACCTGGCGAATAAACGGGCTTAACACTGTGAAGATCTTAAAGAAAAGAGCTTTCTTCTAAAGTTGGACTGAAAATAAGGTTCGGTTTGGGCATGATGTAAGAATAATTCTGATTAGAGTCAGTGGAAATTGAGTAAGCGGTTTGAAAAAACTGCCCAAACAGATCGGCAGTAGCCCAATCGTTATTTACGAAAGCGAGAAAGTATGCGTAATTGGATTACGTTTAGTGTAAACAAAATTATAAAACTGTTTTGGGTCCTGAGAGATCTGGACCCTACAACGAATCAAATCTTGACCGAGCCGATAAATAAAAAGATAGGGCAGAGATAGAACCGGAATGTTTATATTTAGTATACAGCCTAGATTTTTTATTTTAAGATGACTCAACTCTTTAGTAAACCAAGGAGGCTTATGTGAGGTTGGCGGATAGTATAACGGAACACATTCAGAAAGAAAGAATTCATGGCACTGTAAAAAAATATCCACGGCTTCAGCCATGCCAGTGCACATGTTTAAATCGAACCAATTAGAATCTGATATAAAGTTTTTCCGCCGTTCAAAATCCGTCTTGCGAAAACAAAGAACTTTTTTGGCTGGACTGTCAGATATGCTAAGTAAGTCAGTCCCAATGTCGAGAGTCACATCGAAAGTAGGATGATAGGGATCTTCGGGAAGCGTCAAAGGCGCCACCCTGGCTAAACTGACTCTTGCCGGATCATAGAAAAAACATAGATCAAGCAAGCACTTTAAGGAATTTCGTACATTGTTGACTTGAGACAGCGAAATGTCGAGCAAGCCAGCAATAAAATCGTGATGTGTGGAGGTAAGGAGTGAATTAGTCGAATAATTTGAGGACCAAATAGCCCCTGGGATTACCAAGAACTACTTAATGATCCTTATCCGAAAGTCGATTGGAAACCATCTGGATAGCGGAAAGATGGTTCCAATAAATAGGAAGTTCCGACATAGGAGGGATGTAGAAACAGGTAATGAAGCTTAAAAAGCACAAACATCTGCATGCTGTTTTTACGCGCAGAGGTGTTGTGCACGTGAAAACCCAAAAAAGAGGCGAGATCTACAGCATTCTGAAAATGAATGACCTGTCTGTGTTGCAGAGCATGAGAGAGGTAGAAGCTGTCGGACCATCCGATGATGCCTTTCGCAACTGCCCACCGTAAAAGCTCCTCCAACTCTCTTTTTTTTTATTTTCTATATTTTGTCCAATGTTTATGTTTATTAGTGTTATCTCTTAAGTTTCGTCGTTATTAATTTGTGTGCGCTTCACAACTCTTTATTCAAATTATGTTCTCTTCAAGTAACCTGAGCAAATCCAAAGCAAACAGTCATGCTACTCTAAGAATTTTTACAAACCGTCATAAAGGATGGCATATTTGTCATAGAAATGCTCAAAGTTTGACCAAGAAAGTTGACGAATTTAGATGGCTTTTTGTTGACTCCAATGTTGATGTTATTTGTGTGTCCGAGACCTGGTTCACGTCTAGTGTCTGTAATTCGTTGATTAAATGTGATGGATTCAATTTATTTCGTTCAGACCGAGAGGGTCATGCTGGTGGAGTTGCAATATTTGTTAAAAATAGTCTTCGATCTGAAATAGTTTGCAAGCAAACAGATGGATGTGCAATAGAATACCTATTTCGGACTAGAAGGTCCGAAAAAATTCTGATTGGGTGTGCATACCGCCCAAATAGAAATACGGACTACAACGACTTGACAGAACTACTCTGCTCGCTTACTCCACTCTATAATGACATAATAATAACTGGAGACTTAAACAATAACATGTTGACTGACAAGCAAATGCCCGAATCTTTTGAAGCGCTTGGTTTAAGTCTGGTTAACACACTTGTTCCGACTCACTATACAAACACAAATAACACCCTTCTTGACATCTTTTTTGTAAGCGACGCAGCTAAAACGCTACTCTTTGACCGGGTTTCCGTCCCAGTTTTCTCTAAGCACGACCTTATTTTCATGACGTATCGAATTTCACTTGACCATATAAAGCATGACCTTGAATACATAGACTTTAGAAATATTGACTATGACCTACTAAATTTAGAATTTTTTCGACGTGATTGGAATGTAATTTACACGTTTCCGTCTGCTGACCTACAATTACAGCATTTACATTCTGAGCTAGAATATCTTTTCAATAAGTGTGTACCTTTTCGTCTGAAACTCCTTAGACCCATAAGCAGCCCTTGGTTCAACGGAAATATTAAAACAGCTATTAAAAAACGCAACGTCGCTTACGCTAAATGGGTTAGGTAAAAGACTACTACCCTTATAGACGAGTATACAACTTTTCGTAAAATTGTTATGCAAAAAAAAAGAATGCCAAATCTACTTACTATAAAGAAAAGCAATGCCTTAAATAGCAAACGCAGATGGTATGAGCTACGTAGCTTAGGGATAGAGAAGCAAAAACAGACGGAGGAAATTAATGCCAACATTGATGACCTAAACGACAAATTTGCCAATATTCAAGTACCTGAAGCGACAGAAAATACATACCTGAACTACTCCCCAACAAACCGCTGTGATACTAATTTTAGCTTTGCATGTGTTAGTGACGTCCTCCAATCTGTACTTAAAATTAAGTCAAATGCTATGGGTTTAGATAATATCTGCCCAAAGTTCGTCAAGAAACTTCTACCGCAACTTCTACCAGCCATAACTCATATAATAAACACGGTCTTTACGACATCTATTTTCCCTTTGGCCTGGAAAAAAGGAAAAATAATACCTATCCCCAAATCTTGTTCAAACTACCGACCCATATCCATTCTCCCTTTCCTTTCAAAAGGTTTTTGAGCAACTAATGGCCGAGCAAATAAATATCTTCGTTAAACGAAACTCGCTATTAAACTGCTGCCAATCCGGCTTTCGGAAAAACAGAAGCTGCACTACTGCAGCAATTTAAATTAAAGATGACATTCGTGTGCAGATTGACCAAAATAATATAACTTTACTGACCCTTTTAGACTTTAGCAAGGCTTTTGACTCTGTAAACTACGAGATTCTCTCCTCTAAACTAGAAAATAAGTATAATTTTGAGTCATCTGCCCTTAATCTTTTGACCTCAGACTTGAGTGGGCGAAGCCAAGCAATAGTTACAAAGAATGCGACATCAACGTTCCAGTCTCTAAAAAGAGGGGTTCCCCAGGGATCTGTTTTTGGGCCCCTGCTTTTTTCATTATATTTAAATGACCTTCCGAATTCATTGTCAAACTGTCAAGTCCATATGTATGCCGATGACGTCCAAATATATGTAACGTGTCTGAATGTTTTCATATTTCAAATGACAAGCTACTTAAGATAGACAACTGGTCTAAAACCAACGGACTCTTACTTAACCCCCTGAAAACGAAGTGTCTCATAATATACAAAAAACCATACAATTTCGCTGGACTACCTAGACTCAAAATTGACAATAATTATATAGATTACGTAGTAAAGACAGAATATCTAGATTTTACATTGAATAGCACACTTTCCTGGAATGACCATATTAATAAAGCCTCAGGCAGAACTTACAGCGTCCTAAGGCAGTTGTACCACACTCAGGCAATAATTCCAACTGAAATCAGACTATCTGTTGCAAAAGCTATCTTAATTCCCACTCTTTTCTATGGCGTAGAGTTGTTTGGAAGTTGTAGTGCCACCAGACTAGTAACTCTGAGAACGACGTTCAACAGCATTGCTAGATATGTGTATACCATCGGCAGATACGACCACATCACAGAACACGCAAACACCATCTTAGGTATGCCTATGCTGTCCTGGATCAAACTTAGGGTTTTAATTCACTTTCACAAAATTATAATGACGCACGAACCACAAGATTGATTTTTTAATGTCTAGACGAACAAACAATATTAAAAACATAAGAAATAGACTAGCGAGTTCAGATAATCACTTTTTAGTGTATGCTGTTAGGCTTTGGAATTGGTTACCAAACCATTTAAAAATAATAAGAAGCGCGCAACAATTTAAGATCGAAATATCAGACTTTATAATGTTTAACATAAGTTAGAAAATAGATAATATAAATAATAAAATATAATCATGTTAATTTTAATCATATGTAACAATAAGAGAATGATAATGTTAGGTTAAGAAATTTATAAATTATAAATAAAACTAGTGCAATAAATATAAGTTCTAAACTTGTCGCACTAGGAATAAATAAATAAATAAAAAAAAAAAAAATGGAGCTACCATTGATAGCTTCACACACAGGAATTCAACATCGTTGAACTCCTTGAAAGTTATTAATTCCGACGCGAGACTGGAGTCAACCGCTATATGGACACCACCTCCACGCCTTATAGGCCGATCCAGCCGATATATCGTGAACACAGCTAGAAAAACTTCGGAGCTCAGAATCTCCGGCTTTAACCAGGTTTCTGTGAACACTATAACCCGGGATGCAAAAGAGAGACTATCAGAATACAGTTTAGGAAGCTTACTACGTAAGCCTCTTGCATTCTGATAGGAGATAGAGAGGGAAGTTATTAGTTTTTTGGAGCGGATGTCGTAGAGAGCACAGTGGTCTGGTCGGGCCTGGGAAGACTTATTCCTACAGGCCGCCGTTTCTTTTTATTAGCTTCGAACTCCTTGACGACAATATATTCGGGCCAGAAATTGGTAGAGCATATTGTTTCAAAGAGCTCATTAGGGACATTTATTTTGAATGATGTCCCTAGCATAGGAAAATTTAAATTTTTCCACCTTTATTTTTATTTTTTCGGCACTAGTTTTGCCTTGGATATAGGCGATGACATCCTCAGATGTCTGAGCTGGGGAAAGCCGCGAAACAAATATGTGTTTCGTAGGTGGTATAGCTGTCAGGGCTTTCGGCGATGCAGACTGCTGATCTGCATTGCCAATAACGGCCGGTAGTCCGGGCCTGATACCCTGAGCAGGTAAATTGACTGGGCTTTGAGGGGCCAGTATTTGAGACCCCCCATGGGACAAAACGGATATCACCGGGGGAACAGAAACTCCCGCAACACATTCGGGTACCGAATCTTTTTTACCACTCGATCTCAGAACTCTTTGACTTTAATTCTGAGGTCGAGGGCTGTGTCGAGAGAGGCTGCTGTGGGGAGTCCGCCGCTGGTTTTTGAGATCCGCCTAGATGCTGCAGGCCAGGTGCGGTTTTTTTGCGCCTAGGAGACTCATTTAGTAGCTGGAGGCTATTAAATTGAGTATCCAGCGCCAAGAACATATCTTGAGTTTTACGAAAACTCAATAATACTTATTAAAACCGCCCCTGGTTTGCCGCATAAAAGACGACATTTCTCTTTCAACCTCGCGACAGGCCCCACAGTAGTAACGTAAACCGATGTTCTTTTTTATATAATCTAGAAGCCTTCTTAGAATCAAACTCACATCTGAGTTACTGACAAATGATGCTGGTCATGTCAGTATTTTGAATAATGTTTCTGGCTTAGAGATCTGCAGCCAAACAGATCTCATGACCACGAAGCTCTACTTTGGTTCAAAAGTTTGGACTCTCATCCCAGACCGTAGGGCATGGGATAATGGCAACTGAGTCGATTGCCATTGTTTTTCAATCAGAGATTCATGCCATTGAGGCCTATTCTAAACTCATCTTTGACGAAAGAATGAGAGGAGCTACAATAAATATCTATACAGATAGCCAAGCGGCGATCAAAGCTCTATCCTCGTGGAGGATAAGCTCCAAACTTGTCGCGGACTGCTGGACTAGCCTCCAGCAGCTCTCCACCGGGAACAGGGTAACTTTTTGTTGGGTTCCCGGTCATGCCGGAATTCTCGGCAACGAAAACGCGGATGAGCTGGCAAGAGTCGGCTCAGCGACTCTATTACACGGCCCGAAGCCATTCTGTGACCTAGGGTCGGCAGCTGCCAACGATATGGTTGTAAGATAGGTTAAGGGAGCTAAATCCAGGTATTGGCTATACAGTTCAGGATGTCGTCAAGCTAAAGAGCTGATACATCCGCTCTTGCGACGGAACACTGACGGGTGTTTCAGGATGGACCTAAGACTATTGGTAGCCTACCTTACCGGCCACCATTTCTTGAACTATCATCTTCACAAGATGCGTCTGTCTTCGGACACGGAGTGCAGGCTCTGTAAAGAGGACAACGAGACGACCAAACACATTCTTTGTGAGTGTCCAGCCATTATTTGGTCCAGAAGGAGTCACCTGTACAGTGATCTCTTGACAGCTTCGCAGATCAGGCAAGCACCGACAAGAGATCTGCTAGCCTTCACAAGGGAGATTGAGCAACTTTTGTCTCTATAGGGAGTACTATAGGCACAAAAGACCACTCGGTCGCAGTGCCTTAAGTCTCTGTAGGGAGATCTCCCCAAAATTATTATTATTATTATTATTGTAAAAAATTGGCTACAGACGACTATATCATATAGCTTCCATATGAACTATCGGATATTTTTTGGGAATCAATTTTATAACTTTGTCAGTTTCCAACATATTTCCATTTAATTTGGCATATGTTCGTTTTGTATTATTAGGGAATTTTTGATTTAATTTGATGCAAACCGGACTACGATATCATATAGCTGCTATAGAAACGGTCGTTAAATGCAAGGGATAAAGTATATCTGTGAGTGGTAAACATTAAATGTAAATGTGTAAAGGCAAATGTAATATTTTGAATTTCATTAAAATGTATATATTATATCACATGTATACTTCATATCCTAATATATACTTTATATACTGTTTGTTTTTATTTTCATTTGACCAAAATGAACCAAACACATATGTACAAACTTTGATGTACAGAAGTTAGCCTTTTTTCTTTTATCAAATCAATTCAATATATATTATTTATATTCCATGATAACTACATTGCAAGAAGCTTCAAGGTTCACGAATTCACGAATGTTTTGTAATTCTAGTTTCCATTGAAAGCGATAAAACCTTTTCAATATCTGGTTCGGAAGACTTCGGCAACACTAAAGCTGCAGACTCATCATGCTCTCTCAAACTCTTCCTCTCTTAATCTCCCCCTTTTCGAACATTTTTCATTTGCGTTTTAATTTTAAAGAAGTAAGGGGGCAATATTGTAGCTTCTAAAAGTTAAAGAAAAATGCTTATTTTGTTAACCAATTCCAATTATACCGTGAGAGTTTGTTGTAAAGCAGTATATGCTTATTTTCATAATAGTAAAATTAAGTTAAAATCGTGGAGTTATATTCAAAACAGTGAAATTTGTTTTGGGTAATATTTGACTCTTTTAATTTTGCCTTTTCTTTTATATTCATTTACTGTTTCTTTTTTGGTCAAACCGACTTATCTGAACAACCTATACGGATATATAATTTAATATACATATATAATAATTTAATTTTCTTTAATTTAATATTTATTTAATTTTTTAATGTATTTTGATTACTGTTATAAGACAAAAAGAATAAATAATTGAATGAAAAAATAAAAAACCCTTGATAAATCGTTGATGAATCGTTGATAAAATGTTAATGAAACATTGATGAATTTTTGATGAAACGTTGATGAAACGATGATGAATTGTTGATGAAACGTTGATAAAATTTGCATAGAATTTTTGGTATAAAGTGTTGATGAAAAACTGATGAATTTGTGTTGATGACAAGAGCGGACATGCCATACAAAAATGCATCAACGTTTTGTATGGGCTTATCATCAACGTTTCGTCGACAAACCCCACTTGTATTTAAAATTTTTAATTTAAGTTTTTGTATGCTGCCTAAAGTAATGTAGAATAAATCATTTAGCAGTGCAGTTTGACAAAAAAGGTTAAAATTTTCTCGCTATGGAAGTTTGTAAACGGGCGTTTCACCTTTTTTAAACATTGAAACTTAATTATACTCAATTCAAAAAAAAATATTATTGAATTATTATAATATGATATTATGATACCAATAAATACTATATATTATTATGCAATAATCAACCATTGTACCTTTACATACATATATGTATATATATGTTCATATGTACTTATGTACAGGTCTGTATAAACTCTTTCTTTCATCTAACTAAAATGCGAAAACCTGTTTGATATATCATTCTTTGAGTTTTACATATCTTTACTTAGCTCTTTAGTGTTTACACATTGTTTTTATAATAATGACAATGCTTACCTCGTGCGTAAGTTTAAATTTCTCGATATGTTAGGTGATTTTGAAGTATATTTTAAATTTGTTGAGGCACTATTACCACTTGTAAGTTGACTTGCACTTGTACGTGGTAATCGTGGATTGACATTACCATTTAAGGATCTCGGTAAATTATTAGCACTTGTTGCTTGCGCTCGCGTTAGAACGTTTGTATTGATATGTATAAAGGATACAATCGTAATTGCGAGCGTCATCCGGCCGATTAAGCTATGCTGCCATATTTTACTGTGAAACGCTATCATTGCTAACAATTTTTATTTTGTTTCCAAAACTACAGATTTAACCTAGAAACAAATGTTTTTTTATAATTCGTTTTAAATACGATTTCAAAAGAATTTAAACAACTAAATAATAATATAAGTTATTGATTATAATAATATAGGCATGTCATCAAAAATTTTTTAATGTTATACTAATTTCACTTGACCAATAAAACTATTATTTGCCATTTTTAATTTGTCTACACATAGGTATATACAAAAACCATAAGAGTTCATTGTATTCAGTTTTATCTTTGCCTTTCTGCAACTAACAAGAGACTAACACTTTCGGTGAAATTTGTGTATTTCTGTTTTAGATCTTAGTAGCAATGCAACCAACAATCATCATGCCTAAAACTCACCACATCTATCTTTGTGGAACTTGTTTACTCTAGCTGAAAGTGAGACTTGAACTTTAAACGAAAGAGAGAACTTGCTTCGATAGAATCTGTATGTTCATACTTTGGTAATGTTGAACTCAAGTGCTTAAATATTGAACGTTCAAATGATTTTCGTATCCTCATGACTTAATATGATTTATAAAATTTTATGCTTAATACTTTATTGCTAAATAAAATGATTCATGTTTTTTATTTTGCCCTAATGGAAAGCAGATGGTTAGACACTCAACCGGCGCACAATGGCCGGAAAGATACAGATACATACGTTGCAAAAATCAAAGTTTTGGTGACAACGGATCGTAATTGCATTCGACAGGTAATAGTTAAAAAAATTATTAAAATCGGTTTAGTATTTTAGAAGTTACCCGTGTTCAAAGTTGAACCTTTTTTGGGTTGCAAAAAAAGCATGTCGTTTTTTAGAAAAATTCAAACTTTGAGGTAGATTTTTAGGTAAAATATGTAACCGACCGGCATGGTTATGATCTCTATAGAAAGGGACATCAAATCCCAGTAAAACCAATATAGAAATTATAATATGTTTTGCACGAGCAGGCATACCTGTTTTACCGAAGTACTAATTTTTTACCTATTTTTCAACTTTAATGGAATGTCAAAAAATGGGATTTTGTGTTTGGCGTATGAGGTGTTGTTTTTGAATATGTTCTTTATCATAATCAAAAAAAATCGTTTCCCTCTACGTCCCACCCTGCAATTCCAATGCAAAAGATACTTTCAACTCAGCGTAAAAAACGGGAGGCTTCAAGCAAATTTAGCTACAAGCGCAGTACGAAATTGTATGGCGGGCATTCATTTTTTCCTGTATTGGCGGCTTGTTTTTCAATTCCTGACTTTGTAAAATCACTTAATGATTTGAAATGAATGTATCATGATTGAATATTCTTCAAAAATATTTAATGATGTAAAATTAATAGATTACTTTGAACAAAAGGTGCATAAATGATTGAAAATTTATCAAAAACGAATAAATTTTAATTATTAAAAAAACAAATTTTTTATTCTTTAAAATATTAGTTTATTTTGTTTTTAAAACATTAAATATGCACCATATTAGCATTTTCAGAGAAAAAAAAACCAAATTTATATATCGCAATTGGAAAAAAATTAAGAAAACTGCCTCAAAAAACATTAATTTTCGAGTATAGAATGTTCTATTTATCGCACCATATAGTATGACCACTTAATCGAAAGGTATTAAAATTACCTTTTATATAAAAAAAATTTATGAAAATATCTCAACTGGTTCAAAAGTTATGATTTTTGTAAAAAAAAGGATCTAAACTGCAACTGTGCGGCGCACAGTAGGGCCTTAGATACTTTTGCTATATAAAAATCATAACTCAATCAATTTTGAAATATACTAAAAAAAATGAATGCCCGCCATACAATTTCGAACTGCGCTTGTAGCAGAATTTGCTCGAAGACGCGCGCTTTTTACACTGAGTTGAAAGTATCTTTTGCCTTGGAAATTCGGGGTGGGACGTCGGGGGACCCGATCTCTTTTGAATATGATAAAGGACATATTCAGGAACAACACCTCATACGCCAAACCCATAAGTCGGTGTAAGTTCGATTTTTTTTTTCCATCAAAGTTGAAAAATAGGTGCATAATAGTGCGCCGCGGCGATTGATCAAACCAATTTTAACACAATACGTCAACATAATATTAAGAAAAAAAGGAAGCTGACTTCGGCACGCCGAAGTTTGTATACCCTTGCAGCTTACAATTGAATTATTATAGTTTAATCCAATTTGATCAAATAAAAAGATAAACTCAAAGAAGTTATATAAATCATTATTACATTTACAAATTCGATTTTAATATTTTCCCATTCATTATTCATTTACAGTTACAGTTTTACTTTCAGAGTTTTTGTGGCAGCTATATGATATAATCATCCGATTTGCACAACATTTAAGCAAAGATTTAGTAATAATATAAAATGTGTGACGCAGACGCGCACAAAGATAATATAATAGCACATAGGATCACAAATAGCAAAGAGTCACTCTAGACCCAAACGAGCCCTATCCACACTGTGTCTTGAAAATTAATTGCCAAGGGCGAGCACATAAAACCCAGCCAAGCCCTATATAAAGCGGGCGGCTGGCCTAAGGGAACTCACTCGGCTGTGATTGGGTGTAAGTCATCATTCAAGACCCAACAACCAAGTCAACTTTTGGGAAATCAGATCGAGTGATCTGGTTCCTTTAATAAATTGTAGTTAGTTCTACCCTCCCTCTGCTGACTTCAGGGTAGAACAACAACAACCACCCATCCTCTGCTGACTTCAGGGTCCAACAACAACAACATCGACTCAGCTGTTGATGCTGAACAAGAAAACATATTTATTGGGTCGGAGATGTTTCCTTCACCTCGTTAAAACTTCTGACTAAAATTATAATTCTCTGCAAGGGAGTAAACAGGAAGAATGGCCAAGAAAGCTCGCCGTATGATAGTCTGCACTAAGGTCAGTACATTCAAATGGCCCGTAAGACACCAAGCACGTGCCTGTTCGTGTTAGGTGATAGTGGGCGCGACAATGTGAAAAGTAAAAGGTGTACGAGGAAGTGACTACTGGCGTTCTGCCAGATTGTTTGTCTGCATGCGTTCTAAGTGGGTTAGTATTAAAGTTTTTAGTTTGGGACGTTATTATGTACAAATCGTTATAATTTGCTTATAAGACTCTAAAGGGTTCATGCAATTTAAAAGATGTCCTACAGTGGCGCAACACTAAGGGAATATAGGATCTAGTATTTCTACTCGGTGCATGAAAATTTAGCTGACCCAACAAGTCACCACTTTCCACGTCACCGTGGATAAGGTTAAAAATGAAGGTACCGCCAAGCAAGAAGGTAAGTTAATTAGAAGGAGTCTACTAGAGTACGAGGGTAACCTCTTGTTTGGATCCCAGTTCAAACCGCGTAAAGCGAAAAGTAAAAAGTTCTTCTGAACTGACTCAATGCGATTACTGTGCACCCCATACAGAGGGCTCCAAACGCAAGATCCATATTCGAAGATAGGACGAACTAAAGAGATATATAGGGATTTTGAAACATAGGGGTCAATGAATTCTGGCACCTCTGGCACACCTCTGGCTTTATTCACCATGCACGAAATATGATCAATAAAGTCAAGTTTAGGATCCAGCAGGACACCCAAATCATCGACTATAGCAATTCTTTCCAAAGAGCAGCAGTTCAGCGTGTAAGTCGCAAGCTTGGGACCGACACGGGAGAATGTCATTAGCTTGCATTTAGAGCCGTTTAGGTTAAATAAGTTTATGCGGCACCATGTTTGAAAATTATTAAGATCTGTCTGTAAATCAGATTGGCAGGAAGCGTCCTTATATTGCACGCAAAGATTGACATCGTCCGCGTACATAAGTACTCTGGAGTTGATCAGAACTTTGGGCAGGTCGTTAATAAATAATGTAAACAACAGGGGGCCCAAATGGCTTCCTTGCGGAACGCCAGAAGTAACCCTGGGAACATTGGATAAAGAATTTTTAAAGAGGACCTTTTGCGTTCTTTTTTTTTTTTTTATACTTTGCTTTATTTATTGAATCTTCTCATTTTCGAGACTAACAATAAGTGT
>VNJV01017752.1:0-11918 GCA_008042635.1 Drosophila nikananu | reverse complement strand
TCCATCTTCCAACCATATCGTTGGCAGCTGCCCACCCTAGGCCACAAAATGGCTCCGGGCCGTGTAAAGGAGTTGCTGAACCGACTCTTGCAAGCTCATCAGCGTTTTCGTTGCCGAGAATTCCGGCATGACCGGGAACCCAACACAAAGTTACCCTGTTCCCGGTGGAGAGCTGCTGGAGGCTAGTCCAGCAGTCCGCGACAAGTTTGGAGTTTATCCTCCACGAAGATAGAGCTTTGATCGCCGCTTGGCTATCTGTATAGATATTTATTGTAGCTCCTCTCATTCTTTTGTCAAGGATGAGTTTAGAGCAGGCCTCAATGGCATGAATCTCTGATTGAAAGACACTGGGCCATCTACCCAGTGCAATCGAGACTCTGGTGTTAGGTCCAAAGACCTCCGCACCCGCCCCTTGCTCAGTTTTGGACCCATCAGTGAACCACTGCAGGCTACCGGGGTCACAGCAAGGGTTGCCATTATCCCATGCCCTGCGGTCTGGGATGAGAGTCCTAAATTTCGCCCCAAAGTAGAGCTTCGTGGTCATGAGATCTGTTTGGCTGCAGATCTCTAAGCCAGAAACATTATTCAAAATACTGACATGACCAGCATCATTTGTCAGTAACCCAGATGTGAGTTTGATTCTAAGAAGGCTTCTAGCGGCGGCTTCTTGTATGTGAATATGTAGCGGAGTTAGTCCAATGATTTTCTCCATAGCCACAGTTGGGCATGTGCGTAGAGCTCCCGATAGAGATGCACACACTAGATAAATTATCGAAATAAACTATTCTATATAATACAAACTCTACATTTATAAATGTTTTTAATTAAAAAAATGCTGTTTAACGGTTTTTTAAACGCAACTTTTTCCCACCTCTAGGCCCCTATACAAAACCTATGTAAAAAAAAAAACTACGTTTGCTCTGATAACGCAATAACGCCACTACGCAGCCTAGTGTAAACAGGGCCTTACAAACTTCTTGAATCCTACCTCTACAATAGAGCCTTGGCAGTGAGGTGTAACACAACAATTTCCGACAGCTACACTATCGAAGCTGGAGTCCCACAAGCCAGTGCACTTGGTCCAACTCTATTCGTCCTTTACACATCGGATATTCCCACGAGTGACCGACTAACAACATCCACCTTCGCTGACGACACTGCGATCCTTAGCCGCTCCAGATGCCCAGTCCGTACAACAACCCAACTCGCCAACCAACCAAGAAACTGAAAGCCAGCTGCCTCCACTGGATTTTAAACTCCCGATCGCCCTTGTGTCTGGACTACAAGGTCCTGCTCTACAACTCCACTCTTAAGCCAATCTGGACGGATGGCTCCCAGCTTTGGGGGAACGCGAGCAGAACAAACATAGATATCATACAGCGCGCCCAATCAAAGATCCTGCGAACTATCACTGGGGCACCATGGTATATTCGTAACCAAAACATCCACAGGGACCTTGGCATTCTCGCAGAAAAAGATGAAATAGACAAGCAAAAAGCGTCCTACAATGAGAAACTCTCTGGCCACCCAAGCAAGGGTCTTGACTCGGGTCTCCAGCCGAACCCGCCTGCAACGTACAGCCCTTCCAACCCAGCCATAATTTGTCAGGGCCACTGTTTCAGTCTAAATGACTCCTAGTTAGGTTATAGTATGTGGGTATGTCTTCTTGGAGTACGTTAGTCTGGACGACTCTTCGTTCGAGTGTTTGAGAATATTCGTGAAGTCCCCGACTTCCTTGTCTATTCCTTCCGGGGTGGATCTTACCTTGACCCTCCTGTTCTTCAACTTTGACTGTACAATATTTTTATATTTCTTCCAGTCTGTGTTGCGGTGATTGCGCTTCGGTGTCGTCTCGCAGGTCGGCATCGAAATCTCAAAGAATATATATATGGTCTGCTTGGTGTCACCTTTATTTTTAATCTTATCCACGGTGACGTGGAAAGTGCTGACTTGTTAGGTCAGCTAAATTTTCACGCACCGAGTAGAAATACTAGATCCTATATTCCCTTAGTTCTGCTGTTCTCCACTGTAGGACATCTTTTGAATTGCATGAACCCTTTAGAGTCCTATGTGCAAATTATAACGATTTGTACATAATAACGTCAAATGTAGATAGCCTTCCCAAACTAAAAACCTTAATATTAACCCACTTAGTACGCATGCAGGCAAACAATCCGGCAGCACGCCAGTAGTCACTTCCTCGTACACCTTTCCTATTAATTCACATTTTCGCGCCCACTAACACCTAACACGAACAGGCACGTGCTTGGTGTCATACGGGCCACTTGAATGTACTGACCTTAGTGCATCAACGTCCAGAGAAAAAAAAAGAGTTTTTTGTCGAAACACTTTATTTTTATGTCTTATAGTTACTATGCTCTATTTGGAGCGTTATATCTTGGGCATCCTCCTATCCTTAAAATTCCTCCGTACTAGGCAAAATAAAGATTTGCCCTTGTTACAAATAGTGACGTCACGACGTGTAATATGTTCGAAAAGAGATTCACCCCTTTCGTTTGTGTGCCTGGCATTGACATCGCACCCGAGGATGAATGTCGTCTTGGTATCTTCGGCTCATTTCATCATCCTGACAAAAGCTTCAGGGGGTGCTGGTTGATCGTGGGCCATGTATCCGGATGCTATCAGCATGGCTGTCCCATCCGCTGCTCCACTGCTAGATCTGAGTTGCTAAGATTAGGATGTACATACATACATACCTGTCGAGTTTGTGTATAATCTTGTATATCCTTTAATAGCCTTTTGGCCGTCCCTGGTCCATGGCTCTTGTACGAGGCCGATGTCGATGTCCTCTCGTAGGAGGACTGCAAGATTTGCTGAAGCGTGCGAGCTGCGCTTCAGGTTTATCTGCACGACCTTCTGCATTATTGCGGTGTGGTGTTGGGGGTGTCGTCGTCGATCACCAAGTCATTGAGCATCTGCTTGGTGTCATCGACTTCGTCCACTACGTTGTCGTCTGGCTCGGCTAGAAAGGCTTTTATCTTAGCCTTCCTTATTCCGTATCGCACTTTGTAATCCGTTTTTTCGATCTGCGGCAGGCATTGCTTGTTGGTGAAGAACAAGAAAGGATGGCTTGTTCTCATCTCCCGCTCTGCCCAGTCTGCCATGTCAACATCTTGGTTTAGAGCCCTCAGAGTTTTGAGCACCCTATCATGGTTCGAAAGCCCCTTTGCAACCAGATACGAGCTCTCGGCCTTTTTGGGATATCCGTGTCGGGGACGAGCTTTAGGCTAAGCCCCTTCCATGCGCCGCTAATCTTAGCGACGCACTCCGCCAGGAAGTCCTTCGAAGACTCATCTCATCGTCGCACCTGATCACCCGGTGCCCTCGAACCATGTCTGAGGAGTCAAAGGATGGTGTCGGACCAGCTGTCTCAGCTAGTATTTTGTCTGATACCATCTCAGACAGTATGGTCTCGACCTCATTCCGTTTCTCCGGCAGCAGTGGACGCGCCCATCGTCGTTGAGCTCGTCCACCACTGCCATGGTCAGGCTCTCTCTTGCCACCTCACTGAATTTTTTCGCCGGCATGACGAAGGACGTCGCTCTAGGGCCTTCCTTGGCGTCTTTTGCCCTTTTCGGAGCGCTTCTCTGTCCTGAATGCGACTCCGCCAGTTGGTGATTCCAAGCGTCGCCAGAATTGCGTCCATCTGGTCCCTCCAACGTGAGCGAGGTCTTCCTCTCCCAAGTTGTCCGCCAACCACCGCATCGAAAGCGAATCGAGCTGGAGTTGTGCCCTCCATACGAGCTATGTGACCAAGCCAGCGAAGTCTCTGAATAATAATTCGCTGGACTATTTCCACATCTCCGTATAGATCATACAGCTCATCGTTCTTCCTGATACGGTAGGTTCCACCAACGCAAACCGATTCGACGATCTTGCGAAGGATTTTTCTCTCGAAGACACCAAGAGCAGCTGCGTCTGACTGCGTCACCGTCCAGGCTTCCGCACCATATAGAAGCACTGGGATGATGAGTGTCTTGTAAAGGGTTAGCTTCGTCTTTCTAGAGTACCAGCCTCCGAATATTCCACGTTGAATCCCCGCGCCGATTCTACGCCAGTGCCGAGGACTGTCGTGGAATTTCCATACAAAAATCTAATGATTTTTCATACAGCAGGCAAATAGGTCGTGGAATTCGAAGTTTGACTGGAATTCGTCGGGATTTCGACAGGGAATTTTGAAGTAAATTCCACTTGAAGAATGTAGAAAATATCCGAGAAGTATCCTCCTTCTAGTAAATATCCTGAGTAATTTATTTGTGTATTTTGTATTTATTTATAAAATGTTATATTTTATTTGATGTTTACACATGTTTTGTTAGCATAACCTCTATTCCGAAAAGCGTCTGACGGTTCTTCTCTGCCGACGGGTGGTCCTTTAAGATGCTATCTGTAAATAAACTATATAAATGTTGAAATCAAATTAAACATTCCAATCTTTTGCACAAATATACGTTCATAAATTTGAATCCATTTACACCGTCTATGTTGGTTAAACAATCAGATTCATTTTTTACAACCGTCCCCGTATTGATAGTCACTTCGAAAGTTGGATTCAAAGTTCGAAACAAAGATTTAATAAGCGGTTTAAAGAAATATGGACATGGTTAACTTGAGAAAAAGATATGTCTAGCAGGCCATCAATAAGGTCATACTGTGCCACAGTCTGAAGGACATTTGACACACCATCAGATGACCAACGAGCTCCAGGTATATTGAAGTCCCCTAGAGATGCGAGTTGGTCTCGATCTGAAAGCCTGTTGGAAACGGCCTGAATTGCCGAAAGGTGTTTCCAATAAATAGGCTCCTCAGCCGATGGTGGAATATAAGAACAAGTTATATAAATAAAACTTCCTGGAAAGGAAAGTATTACACAAATAAATTCGATATCGGTGACATCGTCAAGGGCAACAAGTTCGGAGATAAGGGAGGAGTCAACGGCAATTAAAACTCCACCTCCACGCTGAACAAGTCGGTCTACCCTGAAAATTGTGTACTTACCCGGGAAAATCTAGAGCTAAGGATCTCTGGCTTTAACCAGGTCTCGGTAAACACAATTACCTGGGATGCAAACGAAAAGCTGTCAGAATACAGTTTCGAGAGCTTGCTGCGTAAGCCTCTAGTATTCTGATAGGAAAGTTGGAAGGAAGTGGTTAGTTTTTTGGGACTGAAGGTGTTGAGGTGGTCTTAGCGGTGGTCCTTGCGGTTTGTGGCGGTATAGCGAGGTGTACTCCCACTGGCCGCTTTTTCTTCGTTGTAGCCTCGAATTCCTTAACTACAACGTGCTCCGGCCAGAAGTCACCAGAGCAAATTGTAATCGTCTACATTCATCCAACACCGGCCCTGTTGAAAGCCTCCAAGGCTTCAACACACTGGCAGCGGCGCCAGCTTGTAGATCGCCATCCGAAAGATTGCTCCATCGCTCCTCTTAAGGTCTACGACCCTGACCATGCCTTCCTCTCCTACATGCGTCCCGACGATCCGTCCTGGAAGCCATTGTTGAGGCGGCAGGTTGTCCTAGGCCACGACGACGATTTGGTCCTCCTCAACGTTGTCCTTCTCCTGGTGCCACTTGCCCCGAACCTGAAAGCCCAACACATATTCCCGGGACCATCGCCGCCAGAACGTTTGCCTGACTTACCATCGCCATCGCCGCAACCAACTGAGAGCCGCCTGGTCCGGGGTCCGGAGTGCTGGTGCTGCGATGAGGGGCCCGCCTGTCAGCAGGTGTCCTGGAGTTAGCGCCTCTCCGTCGCTTGGGTTCTGGCTGAGAGCTCCGAGTGGCCACGAGTTCATCACGGCCTCGATCCCGACGAGGACTGAGCCTAGCCCTTCCGCGTTGAGGAGTGCGTGCCTACCGCTTGTAGGAGTAGGTGCTTGGCAGTTTTGACACCTGTCTCCTATATTTCGCCATGTGAACGCAAATTCGCATCCGCTTTTTGATGCGAATTCGCGAATTGCGTCCGCCTGCTCCTTGATCCGCTTGCGAAGAGCGAGGAAGTGGCGACTGGTACCGACGAAGTTCGTTGTCGCAATGTACCGTCTGCGGACAAATAAGGCAACGTAGGACTTGTACGGAGGCCTTCTCGAGTTTTTTGAATGTCGTACAGACAGGGCCACAAAAATCAGCGCCACATATAGCAAATGGGCGTAGAGCACGGAGTCTATCTGCGGGTAGATTTACCATAATTTGTGTCATCAGTCGAGGCTTGCATTTAAAGCAGCGCACACATGATCGGACTGTCTGACTGCACAGTTCCTGAGCGTCCAAATACGCTGTCGTAGGATGCTCACAAGTACTCGAGGGCTGACTTGAAAATTTTAATGGTGCAGATTCCGGAAGTAGCTCTGCACAAATTGGGAGCGTTTCGTCAATAGCAAGGGAAACTTGGCATCATATGATATAGGAGCGGTATCTAGTCGCCCCCTAACTCTTCATAAATGAATGGGTTCAATCGCTAAGACTTGGGCCGACCTTGGAGCCATCACGAACATTTTCAATTTCTACTTGATTCTTGCCATTTCGATAATCATTTGAAACGCTTCATTATATTCAGTCGGTGACAGAGTTTTTTCGAAAACTATACTCTTGCCTTTGAATTTTTTTATAAAATGGAACATATAACCGAACATTCTAAGCTGTTTGAGGTGTGACAAGAATCCCTCGATGACATCCAGCAAATCGGAAATTTGCACAGCAGCGGTCAGTCCGACCACAGTCTTCCTAGCTACTGATGCAAGACTTCCTCATCCAGCCCTAAATGCGCATTTTTGGGTCAGTTTTCCTCTTCGTCCTTCAGAAATGGTGGGCCAGTGAGTCAGATCGACTGCCCTATTTCGTTCCCTATCTGCTGGGTTCTGCATTGTGGGAACATGCAGCCATGTAGCTTCTCCTGACCATTCTTGAATCTCCGCTACCCTGCTCGAAACGAATGTCGACAACGAAGATGGATCAGATCGAATCCAGTGAAGAGTCACTTAGAAATCCGACCAGTATACAAATTCGTTTGATAGGGACTTTTAATAAGGGTTTGATTCTATGGCAGAGATCTGCTAGAAGGTGAGCGGCACATAACTCAAGCCTTGGGAGCGTTTTGGTCTTGAGCGGCGCTACTTTCGACTTTGACGTCAACAACGACAATTTAAAACCTTCGGCAGTTTTGCTACGAATATAGACGCAAGCTCTATAAACTATCATGGATGCGTCGGCAAAGGCATGTAACTGTACCGGTGATATCGGGTCGGTATGCATAAACCGAGGAATAGAGATCTCATCTAGTCGAGACAGAGTGCTTTTTAGCATATTCCAGGCTGTTTCCAAATGCATCGGAATCGACTCATCCCAATCTAACTTATTAAGGGGGGAACTCTGGAAATAAATTTCAAAAAATCGATTTTTTTTATTGTCTCAATCGACAGGTATAAGCTCTGAGAAATCAGTAAAAACAAGTAAAAAAACTACAGTCGTTCGTGAACGACTGTTATATACCCTGTACCAAAATATATTGCCGCTTTTGCCTATCGCGACTTTTGTCTATTAGAGAAATGTAAACAAACTTTTGTGTTTTTCACGCGATCTTTACCAGATTTTCGGTATTGATACATGTTCTACATATGCATGCCTATGCACAAAATAAAAGATCTATGGTAATATTTGTGGCTGCAAAACGTTTTTATTCATTTGCGGGGGAGTGGGAGGGAAATTTTTAAATCTGAAACAAACTTGATCTGCGTGCAAAACATGCCGACCTACATACCGAGTTTGGTGGCTCTAGCTCTTATAATTGCTGAGATCTAGGCGTTCATACAGACAGACAGTCAGACGGACAGACAGACATGGCTATATCGACTTGGCTGTTGATGCTGATCAAGAATATATATACTTTATGGGGTCGGAAATGCTTCCTTCTGCACATAATTAATATACCTTTGTACCTTTGTCAAAATTGTGGAAGTTATGCCATTTTATAGTGGTTGCCGCCCATGCGGCGAAGCGCACTGAGCAAACTTTAAACGGCGTTTTCTCAAAACCATGTTTTTCAACTTGGCGTGCATGATTACAAGAAAAGTTGTTGACTTGAAAAAACTATTTTTAGACCCTTTTTGACTAGAAAATGATCGCAAAAAAATAAATTTTTTCTTTGTAACACTGATTTTTATAGTAAATGTTCGAATTTTGCAAAGATTGTAGTCTTTCCTGTAAAACAAACCCTCTCCAGTGAATAAATGTTTGGTTTAATATTTTCGGATGAAAATTGCGGCCGGAATCGTGTTTGCCATTTTCGATGTCAGCGGTGACACGTCTTACGGGATCGACCATAACTCCTTAATTTTTTGATTTTTTCATAATATACAAATTTTTTTTTGTTTTTTTAAACTTATATCTAAATATAAACAATAACAATTTTTCTGTGCGCCGTTTTATTTCTCCACAAAAAAAATCACAAAAAAGTACTTTTTTTTCGGCTACAAGGGGTAGTTCCCCCCTTAAGCCAAAGTTCCTGCATTAGGATCTTTCCTTTAATCACAATGGAACTTAATAAGCCGAGGGGTTCAAACAACTTCGATGTATCCGATAGTTTGTTCCGTTTTGTCGCTCGGAGACCCATGACAGAAGTGTCAATTTAGAACTCGAAGGCATCATCGCTAGGCAACAATGATATTCCTAACGCCTTAGTTGACTCTGAATCCGAGATAGGTATCGACTTAACTGTGCTCTCAAGTGCAGTGACCTCAGGTGAGTTTAAAAACCTTTTTGTCAATTCAAAACCTCCTGTTGGAAGACTTAATTGTCTTCAGCTCCTCTACGGATGCAGCACAAGTTAACATGTCATCGGTGTAAAAATCGGATACAATTACGTCGGGAGCTCTAGGGAATGAAAATTTAACAAATTCTCTCAACCTCTTTAAACACCGAATATCCAAAAATGGGGCTGGTCTAGTATCATATGTGACGATGTTGAGCTTGTATAATCTCAAGGATTCAGAGGGGTCTCTCCTCCACACTATGAGGTGAAACTTTCTATCCGCTTCATGAACCATTACTTGGCGATACATCTTTTTGGCATCGACAGTCAGGGCATACCTGTGCAGCCGGAAGCGGAGTAGAGTACAACTTTTCTTGAATTGTCGGTCCCACCATCAGGATATCATTCAAGGCCACCTGAGACGATGTTTTACAGGAGGCATCGAAAATGACGCGCAACTTTGTTGACGTAGTCTGGGGCCTTAACCCATTAATAGCCAAAAGTGTTTAAAACCAAAATTTAATCAATGCATTGACTTATTTTAAAAGAAAACATTAAAGTGAATCGGGAAAACCCGTCTTTCAATATGTTTTTGAGTCTGTACCCGAGCAGGTACAATGGCATAATGCATTTTACATATAGCTTAATTTTTATACCATGTACCTTAGGTACAAAGGTATATTCATTTCGTGCAAATGTATGTAACAGGCAGAAGGAAGCATTTCCGACCCCATAAAGTATATACATTCTTGATCAGCATCAAAAGCCAAGTCGATATAGCCATGTCTGTCTGTCCGTCTGTGTAAACGCCGAGAGCTCAGCAACTATAAGAGCTAGAGCCACCAAATTCGGTATGTAGGTCGGAATGTTTTGCACGCAGATCAAGTTTGTTTCAGATTTAAAAATTTCCCTCCCACTCCCCCGCAAATCAATAAAAACTTTTTGCAGCCGCAAATATTACCCTATATCTTTCTTTTTGTGCATAGGCATGCATATGTAGAACATGTATCAATACCGAAAGTCTGGTAAAGATCGGGTGAAAAACACAAAAGTTATTTACTTATCAGTGTGCTATCTATTTGGCAGCTAGCAACAGGTGCATCCCAAAAAACAACAACAAAACTGATGAGCGCAAGAAACTAACTCCCGTGCGCAAAAAAGAGAGGAGGGGTTATCTCTGTCTCTGTCTTGCACACGCAAGTGCATGAGATGGTGGTGGTTTTGCAAAGAGCGAGTTTGTTTACATTTCTCTAATAGGCAAAAGTCGCAATAGGCAAAAGCGGCGATATATTTTGGTACATGGTATATAACAGTCGTTCACGAACGACTGTAGCTTTCTTACTTGTTTTTTGTGTGTTAAATCCTAAAACAATCTTTTTCTACACAAAGCATGATGTCACAAAGCTCACAAATCCATCTTACTCTATTGTGACATTGACGACAGCGTAATGGCTTTTCAATCCTTTTAGGAAAGTGATTTCCAGGAGTAAATGGAACAAAGGAAACTATTGATCGCTTCGAAGTTGATGGCGCATTCTGTAATTTGGTAGATAATGGCGGACAATAGTACGATGAAAATTCCAATAGCTCCAAATCCTTTCTGTTTGAGCATTACAAGCAAATCATATGATGTAAAAAAGTTGTCGAAGAAGAAGACAAGAAACGTTGTCTAAAAAATCGATAACAACCCGAGATCCAGGAGGCAATTAAAGTTTTGTAGCGGCCACGCCTTTAGCTCCACATTACGTATCAAATTGGTATAAATAACCGCAGGTACTTGTCAGCAACCAATTTTTGAAACCAAATCTATCAGGTTTCCCTCTGATAATGAATGACTTCCAAAGTATCATGACTCATCAATTAAAAGTTTTTCGTGCATGTATCCATTTTGGCAAAATTTGTTGGATAGCATTTTTGCAAAAGGCCTAATTTTAGACATTTTATCGGTAATTTCCAAATTACTGTTATCCGCAAGGTGAAGGAATCTTTTTATTTCCTTGAATCTAGTGCGTGACATATTGTTGGCAACGACTGGAGAGCGAGTATCCTCGTCTGTTTGCCAATCCATATCCTCTCTTGGCATAGAGTGATATCCCGTCAATAAAAAAGAATACCCAAAAAAACTTTCAAGTCATTTTCGGAAAATACAAATTGGGAGAATTTTCCATAAAGTCTTATGCACTGGACAAATTTTGAATCCTTCGACCATAAAAGCTTGATGGCTTGATGGTAGTAAACTCCATGTCAACGCGTAGAATTTCCTGAAATTGCTTTCCTTGTTAGCCATTGCACTATGGTCCAGAATTTGATTTTTTTTGGCATAAAGTCTAAAAATTAAATTACGTGGTTCAAACTTCACACATTTTATTGTTATAGCATTGATAATTTGTGGATAAAAATTTGGGCCAGTGCAACCACGCTCACGCTTGCCGCCCCTGCAAACTGATTGATATTAAATTTATAATAAATATATATTATTTTATGATCTATTTAATTACTTACTTATTTTTTAAATTCAATTTTCTTCATCCAACTCAATATTATAAATATCCTGATCTTCATCAGACTCGTCCTGCAGATCGTTTTCATTTTCATTTTCATCTGTAGACGGAAAGTCCAGAAGACTTAATACCTTCTTTTAGAGAAGGGCTTTTTTTTATTTTTTCTTTCTCTTTCCTTTAGAGAAACACTCGACAATAATGTATCCGAGGAATCTAAAGCTCTGTGAAATAAATCAGTCATGGTATTTAGCCGACTATTTTTCCTTGAATGCGACAATCTATCTTTCTTGTACACTTTGTTGCGTGCTTCAGAAGCATTTTCGCCAAAGCATCCTAGTGGCACAAAGCTTGAATTATTGATTTGGTAACCGTGAACCAATATTTTATGAATTGTTGGTGACATCGGATACCATGGGTAGCTACGCATATATAATGAAAAAGTTATTTCACAAAATGAGCGAAATTTTTCCAAATTTATATAATAATTGGAAAAAATGGCGATTAAAATGGCGTGAAATTTATTTAAAAGATGTTCGCTGAAGTTTGTAATAGATGCAAATTGTTTAGTATTGGCAAAAGCTCTCCTAGCCGTGTTACCGTCATTGCTATTGCCGCTTCCATTCTGCTTTGTTCCAAAACTTTTCTTGGACAT
>VNJV01017750.1:0-22981 GCA_008042635.1 Drosophila nikananu | reverse complement strand
GCTCCCACAATTACTACTTCAATATGCTATCTTTTATGGGCCATTACTGGGTATTTACAGCGGGGCGTATGCGCAGTATTATGTGCCATAGAAGTATGCGTAGCTTTGCATACTTTTTGTGGCGGGTAGAAAAATGTGCCTTTCTATATAATTGCAAAATAGGGAAATTGCAGTTGCAAGCAATTGCAAGTGCTGTATGGCATTTGATTGCAGCATGTGCACTTGGCAGGAATATTATTAAGTAGAAAAAATCCTTAGCTGCATTACAATTTTCTTGTGTCCTTTCTATCGTGTGTGATTGCTAGAGTTACTTGGAAATAGTGGAACTAGTCACAAACAGACATAATTCCCTGGGGAGAAGGCAGTATTATTTTCCTTTCTTGTTATAAATATCCCCACGTGTACTTATATTTCATAATGTAAAGCAGAAAACTGCCGTCAATGAGGTATCAGACGGAGATATTCCCTCTATAATTCAACATAATGATATATTTACAACGGGGCGTATGCGCAATTTTACTTTCTTGGTAGGAGGGAAAAAACGCTGCATACTTTTTTGGGCATTTGCCGTTTTATTTAAATCTAAAGTAAGAAAATGGCAACGCCCACCCCTACCCCCCAGCGAATACAAGAAAAAAAGAAAAGGAAAGAAAACCGTAAACATTCTTGCACTCCTGCAGCGGCAGAGCCGTAAAAGTTTTCAGTAAACGCATTTCAAACACTCGCCGAGATAGTTATTACAATTGTACTCAAGGCAGCAACAACACAAGCATGCGTGACGGTGCCGAGGGGTGATGGGGTGAGGGGGTGGCTTGGCTGGCAGCAGCTGTGGGGAAAACTTGTAGCATTTTTCTCAAATGAAATGCAAAACGAGCAGAGCCATCTTCCACTTCTCCGACAGCAGCACAAAGTAATATTTACAAAAGAATATTCGCTTGCATTTATTTCTGCTTCGGCATCCCGGCCTTGTAGTGTAGTGTATGGCAGATAGAAGCCATTTTTGAAGTGCAGTTAGCTTTGATCGGTGTGCGAGTGTGGGTGTGCAGAGAGAAAAACATCGAATATCAATTCAAATTATTTTGAATATTTTTTATATTAAAAAACCAAAGCAAATATTTACTGCAGATAGTATTTCGTAGTTATTAGTTTCCTTAAGTTATGAATTTCTACTATGGCTCTTTATCTCAATTTGCATAATATTTAGCTCAAGAGTTCATATTTTATTCAGGCCTTTGGTTAGTTCCATCAAGGCTAAGTTAAATATTTGCTTGGTGTTTGGCAGACCTTGGGAAAAAGAATATTTACAAAATAACCAAATTCTCCATATCTTCCTTTTTGGTGCATGAGGGATCTGGGAGTAAAGATTAGAGGCGTGGGAGGTGGGGGCTCTGTGATTTGGGCGGCGGATGTACCCGAGCTTGGCGGAAGCCTGGCTGCAACTGTCGTTGTCGCTGTCGCTGTCACCGCTCACTCCTATCTCCATTCCGGCTCCGTTTCCATCTGCGGCCCCGTCCCGCTCCGGCTGAACTCAACATCCGCTGGACAATTGATGAACGCCTTTGTTGTTGTATGCAGAGTGGATTCCAGTTCAACTCCAGTGCCTGTCCCCGTCCGCGCCCAAGTTTCGAGCAAGTTCAGTTACCATTTGCCGTGTGGCAAACTTTGTGCAGTTGACATCCACGGCAAGTGACGGGAATGGGGGAGGCGGGATGGGGACTCGGAGGAGAGGATTTTATCCAAAAGGTCCTGCGGATCGTCGCCTGATGTTTTTCGTTTCGTTTCGCGCCAGCAGTAAAAGTGCCGAGTTCAAAGTTTTGTTTACAAAGTTTTCAAATTTTTGTGGCACTGAGTTGAACTTCCGTCGAGCTCTGCCATTCCCCTTCCCATTTTCCCATTTCCGGCTGCTGTTGATTATGTTGCTGCTGGCCCTGTTCCCGGATTTTCAGAGCGCTATCCGTCCACTCGGGCAGCAGATGGTCTTCGATCCGCGACCATCCATCATTAGCCACAATTATGTGGCGGGTCTATTAAATTTCCATCAATTGGCAAATGTAACTAAATGATGCAGAAAATGCACGGCCAATGAAAATAGTAGACTGCTCGTTGTGAGGCTGCAGCACTTACTTGTGCACTCGAGGGTCGTTGCTCAGACACATCCTGCGGCTCCTTCAAGTTGTCATTGCGCGTAAAATTATGTCAATGCTTGTCAACTTTTCCGCGGAGCCAAGTTGCCCGACAAGTGCGCCCTGTAGTGTCTTTGAGGGTGCGTTGAGTGAGCGACTGAAAGTTTTCTTCAACCCGCGGCGCTTCCCCGCTCCTGTCCCTTGTCCTCGTGTGTGCTAGTGAGTGTGAGTGCGTTATTGACTATGCATAAAGTGCATTTACAGTGCTTCTTAGTGAGAAGGAAGCTGCCAGGATGGAAAAAGAGCGCTTACAGCACAGAGGGCGTGTGGGGAAGAACTTATTTAATTTAATGTAAAAATTATAACCGCCGAGTCAGCCTCAAACAGAAGTCACGGGGTCCTTTAAGCCGACAACTTCGTTCTGGCCAACTTTATGTTAACTTTTGCCTTTTTCTACAAATTAGCCTGGTTAATTAGCTGTGTATGTGTGTGCATCTGTGTGGGTGGGGCCACGCTCAACTCGGGCTGAATTTAATAAGTTTTGCTCGCCAATTAGTCCTTCCCCGCACTTTCCCGCCCCGCATTGCCCACCCAACTCGCCTGCATCCATGCATGAAATTCCCAACGAGCTCTCCCGAAAAGCACGCGCAGATATCCGTAGAGTAAGTGGAACGTTTTGCCCAATTATTGTCTTGAAGCCCACGGAACTAGCCACTAAGCCACTAAGCAACCCCTGTGTAAATACTAGCGTAGTGCAACCAAAGCCTTCGACTGCCTGATTTTACTTATACAAACCTCACACCCTCTTACGAGCACCTCGTAGTCCGCAGGCACCTCCTCGCGAGTCGTGATTAGCTATATATGTACATACGAACTGAACCGTTCGCGGCCACAGCGAGCAGTAAACACAGTAAAGACACACGTCAACGGACGCACCTCCCGATCCCCCAGAAGTAATACGAACACACACCCACACAACGACACCTACGTATACTCTTCTTAAGCAAATATTTATATACTTATATCATACACAACTTATATGATAAGTGTCTACTCTTTTCCTTTTCGTCTCTTTTTACGCTCTGACATTTCATTTTCCGATAACAACCAATGCGCATTTAACCGCCACACGCCCACCACAATTGTAATGTGAACTCCACACCGAAAACCTACACCAACAACACCACACCAACACCTCAACAACTCAACAACCGCACCATCACAACCACCACCAACAACAAAAACAACAACAATCCCGAAAACACCACAAAACCAGAGCGTGCCGGTCCTTCGCACATTCGGCGGTCATCACATCGCGTAGCGCGAGCGGGAGCGGGAACTGGGCGTGGCCAGCACCGCAGCGACAGTAGCGGCGACCACTTGCAGCTCGCCGTCGACCACGATTGCCACGCCCACCGGTACGCCGCCGCTGCTGCCGCCGCTGCCGTTGCCCAACGCGTTCGTGGCCATCAAGACAAAGTCCGACAACAGCAACAGCAATAGCAACAGCAACAACAGTCTCGCCATGCACAGCGGCAACAACAGCTTCAAGTCGAGCGGCCACAGAAAGTCGCCGCAGCCCCAGCCGCCGCCGCTGCCCCTCAAGAACGGTTCCAAGCTGCATCAGCAGCAGGGAGGCGGCGCGGAGTCGCACTACCAACACCTGAGCTACAACACGCGCAACACCCTGGACCGCAAGCAGGCCAACGGCTCCAGCTCTGGCGGCGACTACTGCACCCAGATCAATCCCCACTACCTGCAGACCTTCGACAGCCTGGACCACTACAGCGTGGCCACCATGCAGCAGCAACAGCAACTCCAGCAGCAGCAGCCGCCACCGCTGCGCAGCCAGTCCAAATCGCAGATCTACAGCTACGGCAGCAGCGGCACCGCCAGCGACAACAGCAGCCACCAGCAGCAGCTCCCACAGCAGCAGCAGCAACAGCAGCACTACCACAGCAGCAGCAACATTGCCCACATCGAGCACCACTACCATCCGCAGCACGGCGGCGATCGCTACAGCCACCCGCACGTGCAGCAGCAGCAGCAGCACCACCACCATCAGCAGCAGCACCACAGCCTGAAGCACACCAAGCACGGCAAGGGGCACAAGAACGGCAAGCACGGCTCGAAGGGCAGCAGCAGCAAGTCGCAGGACGACTTCAAGGCCATGCACAAGCAGCAGCATCAGCAGCAGAAGTGCAGCAGCAGCAGCAAGCCGACAAAGCGCAACGGCTGTGGCAACCAGGTGCTGCCACTGCCCCCGCAGCAGCAGCAGCAGCAGCAGCAGCACTACTCCAGCTCCAGTGATAGCCTACCGTTCGATAATAACTATTATTAGAGACACTTGCACCCCGAAGCACTCTAACCGCTGGCCAAGGGTGGTGAAGGATGGGGCTGTCCCAAAAAATTGTTCGACTAATTTGGCTTACTTCTTTAAGGACATTGTTTGTGTAGGGCATGTCTGTACATGCTCTGTGCATGTCATTGCAATACTTTACACAGATCATTTAACAAATCGAAACATGCTGTGGAATTTTTCGGGACAACCTTTAAGTGCCAGCCAATGCACACAGACACACACCCAGCCACCCACACAGTTCGCCAAATGGTTGAAAGTTTTCATTTGATTGAGAGACTCTCGAAGCTGAATCCAGTGCTGCCGGCTGCATTCCTAATTGAAATGCAAAGTTGATTTGCGGCTGCCGGAAGACAATTCCTGGCATTTTTTACAGCTGCAACATAAGAAGAGCTAAGTGCTTCCCCCACAGTCTGTTATGTTGGGAAGCTTGTTGTTGGCTTGAACGATAGCCAGCGCCTAAATGAATTGATTATTTATCTAGTCTATAAACTAATTTAGTTCGTAGGAAATGTCGAATCGAATGTGTGCCAAATGGAGGGCCATTGAACAACAGCTTATTGTTTGTTGTGTACATAGAAATGATAAGCGTGTAGAACTAGTTAATATCTATTGTAGACCTAAGTCAGGCCCACCAGCCCCTGTCCAAAGACCTCTGACCCCGGCCCCCGAACCTCTGACCCCTGACCCCTGACCCACGATTTGAAGCCCATTCCCCACGCTCACCAGCCACCGACTTCAGCACTCGAAAGCAGACCGCGTTCTTGCCCAAACTCGGCTAATCTGATTTTGTTTATTTATTTCATTAACGAATTGCTTGAAATATCCGCCAACAACTCAAACCACACAACAACAACAACAACAACATCGACACACCACAAACCACACCACCGCTTACACCTCCAGTCGAGTTCCCAGGCCCGGAGCAGTGGCCACGACGAGCTGGGCAACCTGCTCTGGCAGCAGGAGGCCTCCGAGTTCCTCGAGCAGTATCCCCCAGATTCGCAGTTGAACCGCTGCCCGGTGCCGCCCCTGCGCCACTGCCACGCCCCCGGCCACGGCCACGCCCCCAACACGCTGACCAAGCGGAACGCGGATCTGTTCAGCGGCGACCTGGGCATCCCCGAGATCAGCACGCACGTGGGCAGCGTGGTGCACACCTTCGAGACTTTGGCCCTGCAGCGGCGCCTGGCAGAGGAGGAACGTAGCCCGGACAGGGAGCTGAGTAAGTATGAGACCGGCGGCGGCACCACCACTCCCACCACCACCAACACCACGCAGAGCAAGTACAGCCAGCTGAAGCGCCGCTCGCAGGAGATGCGCCAGCGGCTGGGGCAGCAACTGCACCGCCAGCGGTTGCAGCAGCAGAAGCAGCTGCAGCAACGGCAACAGCAACTGCAACTGCAACAGCATCTAGCACGCTCACGAACACAGTCGCAGCCACAGCAGCAATCCTTGCACGAGGGGGTTTTGACCAACAGCTGCAGCACCCAGACTCTGGCCTCCAGCTTCTGGCAACAGCAGCCACTGCGATTGGGACCAGCTCCAGGGAGCAGAGAGCAGCTGCAGCAGTCCACCTTTCAGGACTACCGGAAGAACCTCTTCGGTACCCTCAGGCGGCACGGCAGCGTCGAGGACGTGGATGGGGAGCTGCAGGACGAGTCCTTCATAGTGAACGCGGCCTTCGATGAGATCTTCGCCCGGTACGACGACGAGAACGAGGAGGAGAGGGCGGCAGAGCGGAGCCACACGCAGACGCAGACCACAACCGACGACATCTTCGAGGACGAGCACATGCTGGTGAGCCTCAGCGAGCTGGACGACGAGGTCTTCGCCAGTCGGGCGCAGACGGCCTGCACGACGCCCACCAAAAGTGCGGCAGGGCGGACGCCCAAGCACAGCACTCCGCAGCTCAATCTAAACAAGTATCCCGCCCCGTCTCCACCCCGATCCCGCACCCTTACAAATCTCTTTGAGCGGCTTAAATCGCAGGACCACAAGCTGCAGAAGTATCCCGGGGAGGCGACGCTCAACGAGGCGGCCGACTTCAACCGGGGATCCACCGTCAGCAAGTCCTTCGTGCAACAGCTGAGGAAGCCGTCGCACAAGCAGAAGCGGGCACCCCGGCCACCGCCCAAGCCACAGTCCCGCTCCCAGGTGGCCATCGCCCACGTGACTCCGCTGCGGAAGGCCCTGATCTTCCCGAAGCGGTCCAAGTCCTCCAGCGAACTGCTGCTCGACGACCTGAGCGTGCAGGCGCGTAAGTATCACCGATGGACTGAGCAGGGATCAGCGCTGTAGACAGGATCCGTGGGCACCCAGTTATGCACCTGTTTCTCACCTGTTGACCAGTCTGACCCACCTAGATATTAAATCGATTCTCACGTACTATGTACTATGTATATTTCCGTTTACCCAGAGGCGACGCTTTTGTAGACTAAGTGACCCCCAACCAAACCGACCCCGACCCCTACCTTCGAATCTCCGAATGTCCCAAGCAGAGCCCCAAACCGATCCCGAATCCGACGTAGATGAGAAGGAGGAGAGCGCAGCTATCCCGCCGCCATAACGGAAGATAAAGATACGACCCGAAGCGAACCCAAAGAGAATTGAGCCATACGAGGATAAGCACCAGCAGAACTAATCTAATGTCGTAATTACCCGTAATTAAATTAAGCCAAGTACATTACTCGAAAATGCATGAAAATCAAATTAACGATGACTAACCGTATTTACATACATATATGTGTACGCATTACATTACTGTACAAATAGGATCGAAGGAGCCTCAGCGCGCTGGGGGTTAGATATGGAAATAAAAATCAAACGGCGATCGTGCTCTCAACCTAGTGCAAGTTATTAACGAGTACAAGTTTGTCTCTTCAATTATTGTTTAATTCCATCAATGAATATACCAAACAATCCCGATATACATCTATACACTATACGGATATATATATATATATATAAAGCATATAACTGCGTCATTTGTTGTAACTTGTAGGATAATTGCAAAATCAAAGCAAATGTAAACCAATTACACGAAGAAACATTACTAACTCTTACCTGCATGCAATAAAAGATTTGAAAAAGCAAACCAACTCAACAGCCTTTCAATATAATCAATGGTAATATATTCAAGAAGCAATCCCAAGAAATTGTATATTCCAGGTTAAGGTATAACGAAAAAGGTTTGTAGCTTTGCAAGGTCCTCAGAGCTGCGACACGTTCAGTAAGGAGTTTATGAGTATGTTGTCCGTGACAAATTCAGGCAAAGACTCTTAGGAATTTCGAACAGTCCAGAAGCTGTTTGACGGACGTAGGAGTAACTTGAAGAGGCGGATGTTCGGTCGACCCGTCAGGGGGCTTTGGTTTTGCTGAGCAAAGTTCCACTTCAGCAGAAAGACAATGCTGGAAACAAATTGATTTAATTTGGGCACCTTAGACGGAATATGGACAAAGTCAACTCACAAACGCTCCGGTCCGCACAGAGAGGTAGGGCAGCTTTCGTACAACTCCCACGATGTCCCTGCAGGCAACCGGGCGATCTCCTGCTCCCACCTCGCCCAGCTATACCGGGCGGTCTCTTGTTCTTCGGCCCAAGTGAGGTGTGCTGTGGGGCTCTGCAGGATAAACCGCTGCGCCTGGTAGGTGCGCGTCGTCCGGTCCTCGAACTCCATCACAAAGAGCAACTCGTGATCGCGCGAGTGAGTCAGCGCATAGAGCTTATCCGTGCCCAGGAAGTACTCTCCCGCCGCGACACTGTTGTACCCGGTGCGAAACTCCTGGGCAGAGCGCCGGGTCCCGTTAAATCGCTGGAGAACCAGAGTCCAGCCGCCCTCGTCTAGCGCCTGCTCACAGAAAACGTCGAACGGCTTACTGGCCTCCTCCAGTTGGATGCGAGTGTATCCGTACTTGTCGGTCAGTGCACAGTTGCGCAGGAAGGCGTTTGAGGCCACGGACAGCCGCTCAGTAGCATTGGCCAGACGACTTAGAATCTCATTCTGTTGCTCAATCTTCTCTTTCACGCTTCGTACTGCGCTGGTCAGCGCTACCGAGTTGCTAATGAAAATATATTTATTTTAAATTTTAGATTATTATACACATAAATAATGGGTAAACTATGTATCTACCCGCCGGGTAATTTGACGTGCACTCCGCGCGGACTGCGTTGTGAAGCGAGGCAGCCAGGGACAACAAGGGCCACTAAGATTATTCCAACAAACACTCGACTTGAGACCATCGTTTCGCTTGGGGGACTCGAACGGTTGTGAGCAATTGCCATCACCTGGGGATTGCTAGGAGTCCACAGAGCTGCAGATAAGGCTACTGATAGCTGTTACCTTGACCGCACGAGTGCAGTGGCCAAAATTGACGTCTGCTGCTTATCACTCCATGAATTTTTAATATTACTTTTTGGTCGTAATAATTATGAAGATCATTTCAATTAACTTTAAATCTAGTATATCTTTGTTTTTCATCAAGACGAAATGTCAAAAGTATTTTTCTACATGCTCACAACAACAAATTCCATGGGGGACCGAATTTTCAATCGGCTAAATGTAAAATGGGGTCGAATTATTACGGCACACACACAAACGGCTTTAATTTAGCTAGTTTTCCTGGCTAAAATCGGTAAAAAGAATCGCTTTAATTTTCAAATTTCTTTATATTTTAAAGTTATATTTTATTTATTTATTTATTTTTTTAATAAAAAAATTAGCATCTATACCATATTTTTAAAAATATCCGACTACTCTACATTATCTACTCTATCATTATTTGAGGGTCTGGCAACGTCTGGTCGCTGACGACTGTAAGGTATGGCAGCCCAGCAACCAGCGTTGCCGGAATTTCGGTCGTGAGCGACCAGAGCTGCCAGACTTTGCAGTCGTGAACTACCTGCGTTACCAGACCTGCTGCCTCGAGAGTTTTAGTCTGCCCAGATGCCGAGAAATTTTATATATTCAGAAATGTTCATTCTTTTTAGACGTTAAAATTTAATTATTTGCGGTTCGTTTATAATAACTAAATATGCATACGGAAATTCTAAAACCAATATAATATGTAAGCATTTTATTATGCAGTGACTTTTATTCATATTTATTCATATGTAAAAGAATTCATAAGAACGGGGCGAATGTCAAATGATTGGATTACTTTTGTTTAATAAACTGATGATTTTTTTTAAACTGATAATATATTAAATATACCTCAGAATGTGAATCCCTTCAAATACACTTTCGTTCTTATCCCCATTTAGGAGAAAATTGGATTTATTATTTCCATAATTATCTGTGCAGTTGCATTGGTTTACTAGTGTGTTTAACCTTGATTTTAGTTTATCTTAATTTATGAATAAAACTCCTTACTATTACTATTGTAATCAGCCCCTCAGGCGGCAATGCTCTGGGCAATGGGCTGCGAACTCGGATGTGGAGCGGAACCGAAGAACAGTGCCGACCAACTGCGACTCAAGGAGCATCGCCAGTCGACCAAGCTAGTGAAAGCATTCCTTAGCAGCGACGTGGCCTCCAGGGTCAGCCAGAGCAGGCTTCCTCCGATGAGCCCGGTAGTCAGGGCCAAAGCCCAGTACTCGCAGGCCAGAAAGGTTGTCTCCTCCACGTCCAGGGCTTGCAGGACACCAGTGATGGCACAGTGGCAGAGTGACTCTACGCGGTGCCACAACTGGGTAAGGGTGACGTCGAGAACCAGACAACAGATGAATGTCTCCAGGAGCAGGGCGCTCCAGGAACTGGAGCTGGGACTGGTCTGCTCGGCTCTGCCTCCGCCCCTGAAACGCTGGCCAGTGGGATTGGGAGCGGGAGCCGTAGTGGGAAAGATCTTAATCGCTTGGAGCAGGGCTACCACGCAGGCGGAGAAGAGCCAGGCACCCACTAGCGATGCTGAGGCGGGCTCCTGACGGAAGTAGTGATAGTACGAGATGCCCAGCACCGAGTGGATCACCACCGCCATGCTCAAAGCTGAAATTCGAGCCATCTTCAGTCTCCGCAGCCCTCTCCAGCTAAAGTTTCCCCACGAGATGTGAATGCCTTCCGAAATATTAAAAATCCAAAACTAAAATGAACTTTGATGGATGAGTTTTGAGGTTCCAGACATAGGTGATTTCCTGATCATTGTTTACGGACGTATTTTCAAATAAAAACAAGTAAAGATAAGTTAATACGTTCTTAATTTTTATTATAAAACTGTTTTGGTTCCTGCGAATACTCAGCAGCGAGGCAAATAGTTTTTAGAATACTTCCGTTTAGCACTGAAAAATATTAATGCCCATTAGCGGGATCAAAAAGATATCCATCCGGACGAAATGGGCCACGGATGTGGTGGTTCAAGTGGTGTCTTATGCAAATTGGTCAAAGTGCATGGACATTTTCGCAAAACTGCAAACTTTGCCAATTCCACTGACACGAACACGAGCAGAAATCGGAGCCGCACATTCGACTTGACCCAAATGCCTTGTTACGGCGCACACACAGCTCCACACACACACACCACCCGAGGAATAGCACCGAGAACGCGCCCGCCCCTTTGCGAAATTGTAATGGCAATTTGTATGCAAAATTCGGAGAATGTAAATTTCATGCAACACATCGAATAAATTGAAGTCGGTAGGAATATAAATGAAACAGAAAGAATTCAGCAATAACAACAAAGTGTCCCATGTCCGGTGGCTTGTAAATTTGAAATGTGGCGCTTTATTCAATTTAGGAATGGTGAGCCTTCTTCTGGACAACTGTTGGTGAAAAATTGATGCATTATTATTCTGTGGTTCATTTTATATAATTTTAAGCACTAAAATCAAATCTCAATGAAGTCCGGAAAGAATAGCCAAAATAGAAAAATATTTCTTATGCTTTAAAGTTTTTAATACATATAGTGTCGAAGGAGTACAGCTCACTAATAAATAAATATTATAGATATATAGATATTATAAATTATTATAAATGCGAAGTCGTAAATTCTAAAAGGCTGCGTAGACAGGTAATATTTATCCATTTGCAAGTATCAAACAGTTCTAAATTAATTCCAAAAATGTAAATAAGTTTCAAAAACAGGCTGGTGTCAATATTCTTGACAACTCGCCATCTTATTTACGTAGATTCAATTTTAACAAACCTTTCCTTAGTTTTTGCATATCTGAATCACAGGCATTGAAAATGAAAATTCCCTTATCTCCAAATTGAATATGAATAAATTTATGTCAAGACAGCTTTTCACTATCAAGGATTTCATTTTATGACAAGCAAAATATTACTAGGCAACAGTATATTTTGGTAGTGAGTCATCGAGACTATTCTTAGTAGTTGAAATGGATATGATTTCATGTTTTTAGTCAGAAGATTACAACGCAGGTAAAGAATCATTTATGACCCTAGAAATCATATATATTCTATATCAGCATTAACAGCCAAGTCGATCTAGCCATGTACGGCAACAATTTTTTTGAATAAAAATTTTACAAATTTTATAAGGGGTTATATCATAAAAATTTTTAAAAATTACAAAAAAATTTTTGATTTTTTAAATTTTAAATTAAATGTGCTCATTTGTTAACCCAATCAAAACTAGCATAGAAACCCTTTCCGAAATGAAATAAACTCATTTTTGGCTTAGTTATGATAGATTGCCTATGATCCGTATACGAACTTTGGTGTTCCAAACTTAGCTTTCTTTCTTGTTGCTAAATTAAGTTAATTCAACTAGAACTGGTTGATAGATTTCTGGCAACTTTTTATCACTTAGATACATACAATCACTTTCACTTGGTTTCGGCTTAGTTTCATGTGCAGTTTTACGATGGATATTGAACCACACAAACCTCTCTAGAACCGAATTTGTCCTTAAGACTAGTATAAAACAAATTCGGATCTACAGGGTAGACGTGGAGCAAACTGGCGCTGAGCAGCCGCTGCGGGATAATGAAGTCAGGTGAGGTAGGTGAGCAATCACGGCTGCAAAAAAAGTGAAAATATTAATAAACATATACAATGTTTGTTTGTGTGTATGGGTAATTTAGGCAACGCGGCAATTACATGCGCCTCAGCCAAATTATATTTATCGTGCCACACGTGATGCGACGGCGGCCAGAGGAGCGTTTCCTTGTTCCTTTTTTCCCTTGGAAACTATGAAATGACCCATAAATGTGATTACAAAGCTCGCCGTGGCCCGCCAATTAAATGGAGGCATTTCGCGGCTTCCAGTGCCCGTGTCCGTGTCCGTGCCCGTGCCTCTTTTCCTGTCACGGAAACCTTCTCGCCGGAGGCTCCTGCTCCGTGGTGTCTTCGCTGTCGCCGCGGGAAAACAACTGAAGCCAAGACCTCACCGACCGCTACGAGATTAGGCAGTGGCCCGAAATAAAGTCGGCGCGGAGTACGAAAAGTAATGCCCTGCCTTATCGGAAGAAGCGGCGATAAGATAAGATACGGCTGCGATGTCTTTGGGAGTGCTTAGGGCGCTTGTATCTAATTGATTGCCCGCGGATTACGGCACTTTCTTCGCGTCGATAAAAGAGGTGCGAGGCCCCGGAGCTGGAGCAGGAGCAGGGAACACATTTAATGAGTGATAGATCTGCTGTGGCGCGGCTGTTTGCACTGAAATCAATCAGTGAGTCGCCTCGCTAAGCTCCCGACATGTCTGGATCGGTGTCGCCATAGGGCTCTGCAGCACTGCCCCTCGTTAGGCGCCACCTAAAGCCTAATTGTCCCTGCTCCACTTTAGCGATGGCGGCGATGATTCAGCACTAAGCCCCGCTAAGGCTGCTGAGTAATGGCCCAAGGCGTCGCCGATGCTCCGGTCGGTGCGGTGCAGCTAGTTCTCCGGTGTCCTGTAATGAAATTTCAATTAATTAATGACTTTCTAGCAGTATTCATTAGCACTAAACGGCAGGGCCTGGACAGTGGTAAGCTGGCAAAGTCAAAAACCTTTTCGGGGCTAGGCGGGTTAGCCTGGAAATCTCCCGGATTAGGAGCGTAATGGCAACAAATCTTGCGTAAACAAAGGAAAGAGGACAAATCGCTTGACTTTGCACACCCTCTGACGCTCTCTCCCTGTCTAGCTGGCTCTCTCCCTCTCGCTCTGCCTCCCTGCGGTGCCTCTTTGTCTGCAGCCCTGTTGTCCTTTTTTCAGCAGCCTCAACATGGCTGCTCCGGATTTACCCTGCTGGAGAGTGAGAGAGGAGAGGAGGAGGACTGCGAGCGAGAGAGACCGAGAGCTCTCCAAATGTGTACACACAATCCACAAGGTCCTCGAAGGGGAGGAAGTTGCGAGCGAGAGAGGCTTAGCCAGAGAGTGAGAGAGCGCGCCGCAGAGGGAGAGTCAGGGTGAAGGACCAGGACCAGGCGGGCAAAAGGCAGCTGGGTCGAAATTGCCTTATACTCCTGCGATCATTCGCCGCCCAAGTGCTCTATATACCAATAATTTGGCCAAATTAGCGCCGCTTTGCCAAATCGAAATTCGCGAAAATAGATTGCATCACTCCACCCCAGGCCTCTCCAACGGCCGCCGCCGAATCGGAAATGCTAATTGATTTCACGTGGTCAGAAGTTAACACCTAACGCGAAGCCACCAGCAAATAAACATACGCAATGGCCTCCCGAAGCTGGCTACTGCTAATTCAGTGCAAATATTTGACGACATTAAATATATTAGGGAAATGATAGATCTGTTGCTAATTTATCTGAAGGATTTCGGCAACGAAACTTACAATCTGACCGCATTGTGTACAGTCATGCCGAGACGCTAATGATGCTTTTAGATCTATCTTTAGAAATGTGTGTCACGCATTGTAACATCTAAGATACAACGTTTAAAAGTTGGAAAACTCCGGTGTGCCCAAGAAGGTAAATGATTCAAAAATTCTTATTTATATTCCCGATTCAAATGTTCCTATTTCTGCTGAATCAATAGAAAGTTGTTTTACCATAACAAAAACCCTAAACTTTACGTCACTTTTTTAAGATTTTATTTTGTTGCTTGACCACTAAAAATTAAAAAATAAAATACAACTTTTTCCAAACGATTTTTAAGACACTTGTCATTCCTATGCGGTTTGGTTTGTTGTCTTTTATGTCTTCATCGAGTTTCTTATCAAAAACTTACGTTACGTTAATATACTCATCCAAGTTAATGATGTCTGGCATATTTGTGTGTGTAACGTCTCTTTTAACTCAGCAAATTTATTTAATTGTCTGCCCATTGTGTTCAAGGAACATTGATTAATTAATTCACAAACTATTCCCCCGATATCTGGCTCATTATCTGTATTGATAAGTATGATGTACGAGCAAGCCAGATATCATTTCGGCAGTCTTTGGAAACTCTTGTGCTATTTTTATGTTTGCTGATAGCCACAAGGAAATGATTTTCAATCGAGCCGCAGGCTTACGTTGCCCATTAATTATCTTTTACTTAACCTATTAACTCAGTTTAGTAAGCCAGCAGAATCACTCAATCAGTTTGTTCTTAGCCGTGTCTCAGATAGTACACCTTCGAATGCACTGACAGAAGGTTCAGGGAGAAGCCCCCAGAGCAATACCCTCCGGAAGTAGCGAACAAAAGGCGGGCCAAGAATGCTGAGCTTCCCGTCACCAGTGCACGGTGAAAATAAATGCATTGAAAACTATAAGCTGTTAAATATAAAAGATTAAAGTTACATGCAATTGTTTAATCATAGATATTCTGTATGAGAAACACGTCATTTCCTTATTGACTTAAAAAAATAATAGGTTTATTTCTACCGAAAGTATAAGTTATCCCAGCTTTTAGGTAAAGTAAAAAAGGTGTTCCCTTTCTTTAAAATATTCTCTTGATTTTAAAATCAGATATACAATGATACATTTTAAATTCAAATGTGCGCTGATAGGAAACGAAAGAAATTGAAGGAGACTCTTTGTAAAAATTCAGTGAAAAAATTTATACTTTTAAGAACTGAATTTGCACTTATTTCCCCCAGTGTGCTTCCCCTTGGCATCCGCTAACCTATTCCCTGACCAGACCCATAAACCATCGACCATCCAGCAACAGATTCAGCGGCACAAAGGGGCAATGACTGGCTAAAATTTGTGCAATGTTGCCCTTTGCTCATGAAGACGACTTCGCACATAAATCAAAGTCTCTCTGCTGGGCAAGGAGCGGTGCGGGGGGCCCAGGGATCATTTAACTTGGTCAGTGCCAAATGTCACTGTGCATTGTGCCGGCGCGGCACTGTTCAATCACCGTTTTGCCCCACTGTGCCGAGTGCTGGGTGCCGGCTGCCGGGTGCCGACGGCCCTCAGCCATGTTTTGTTGTTTGCATCAAGCTGCGGAGCTTCGGAGGCCAAGGTTGTTTCGGCTTACTGAATAATATTATTATAGCTACTTCACCTTCTTGCCATTTGCGGCGAGAATCGGGGGGCAGGAAGGTAGAAATGGGCAGAGAAAGAGGCAAGAAAGAAATTCCGAAAATGGTTCGCGGCCCGCGATTTTTGTTGTGTTTATTTTCAACCTGCCCGGGCTTGCGGCATTTTGTATCTGTACATCTGTGTCTGAATCTGTATGGGTATCGGCTCCGCGCTTTGAGTATCTGTATCCCTATCCCGTCATATCCATCGTATGGGGCGCACATACCGGTCTCCGTCTCCGTCTCCGTTTCATTTCTCTCCCGATATTGTCGGTGTCCGTTTGTTGTTTACAAAAATACGCGCCTTCCTTTTCGCATATTTGGTGGTTCCCTTCCAGGGCTTTGCATTTTGTTTCATTTTAGTATCTTAATTTATCTTTTCGCTGAGAAAAATCGGGTTACTGTAGTCAAAAACAAAAAAGAAACACAACACAAACTTTGACAGTGAAATTAGAACCCATCCTATCTCAAAGACTTAAATGGCTTTAATTGATTAAAGGCCAATATAAAACGTTGGTTGATAGAAACTAACAATAATTTTCTTTCTGTGCTCTTTGTGAAGTGCAAGGTCCCAGGCCAGCTGCATTCCAACTGGGTGATTGTTTAAAAATTAGCATGAAATTCCAATAAATATGTCAGACTGCAGTTACCCCAAATTAGGTGGTAACAGTTCCCAGCGAAGTTCTGTTTGTTTCTGCAAACTCATGGGGTTGGTCGGGACGTTTGGGGATGGTGCGCTAAGGGTATGTTAGCATAAGCAGCTCGCTAAGGAATAAATTCTCGTAAGCAAAATGCAGCATGTGGCAAGGTCAATGAAATTTCCTTGCGAGGTTTTCAAAATCAAGCCATATTCGTGAATTGTTGTTAATTTAAAAGCAGACTGAATAACGAAGGCCTTTTTAAAGTACTTATTTACTTATTTTTTTTTACTAATAATCATCGTTTTTAAACTGTTTCTCCATCAAACAGTTTATATCTTTTTATGCTTATGCTTGCATCTCCTCTTTAACCTCTAGTATTTCGTGACCCATTGACACAGAACTGCCGTCACAGGCTGCAGATTTAAATCTGAGAGCGCTTAGCACTTTCCTCCGCTCATTCATATTTATGAGGCTCGTAGCACTCCCAGTGCAAACTTTTAAAAATTCATATCTAATCACCGACACTCCACTCCACCACACCCACTCGCCCAGTGCCGCCCTGCCTAAGCTCCCTTGTAAAGGGCCTAATTGCCCCGAGGAATTCGGACTAACATTGCATGCATTTTGTGGGCCATGTGGACAAACCGAATAATTATACAACAGGCCAGGCCGAATTTATGACTCATATTCAGGTCAGAGCCCAACTAAAGAAGCAAACGAACTTGTTGGCGCAGCACCTTCGTGAAGATTCATAAAGATATCGCCCAAAAAACCGGAGACGAACAGCTCGCAGAATTTGTCAAGAGCCAGAGAAAAAAACGGCCGACCGTGGTTTTAATAACAAACGTCAGCAAATGCATAAAATAGCCATAAACTCGTATTTACTTTGTTTTTCCTATAAAGCCTGTGACCCAGCCAGTTTGGTTTGCCGTCACCTGCTCATTTGGTCAGTCAGTCGCCGGTTTTAGTTCGAACCATTTGCATACTAAATGAGCAGCGAAACAATTGGTGGGGCGAAAATAAAATAAAAATAAAACGGAGGGCAGCCTTTGAAGCTAGTTGACTTTTAGTGCGGCGCTTTCTCTGTCGTTTCAAAGAAAGAGGAAATTTTCCAACGGGGGTTCCCCGAAGCGAAAGCAGCGCCATATTGCTGCGCGCATCCAGGCCGCAAATCGGATGACACGCACTTTACGCGCATCCACAAGCCACACAAGCACAGACTGCACTGAGTACATGTGTACACCAAGAAAAATGCATAGATATATGTACTACTTAGAGCAAACTTGTAATTAATCTTGGTAAATCTATAATTCTAGTTCCGAAATAGGCAGCATAACAGATACAATCTTGAAGATTCACAACTTGATGTTATAGCCTTGGCAAGAAATAAACTATAAAGATTCTATAGAAAATATATGAAATATAACGCGAGTGCTCTTTCGCTGTGTATTTATGTGCAGCTCGCCATGTACGCACAGCCATTAACTGCAGCCGCTGCAGTCAAACTTGGGGTTGGGTCACCATCAGCATCATCCCCATCAGGCCACCCCCTCTCCAGCCCACCCTCAGCCGGGGGCTTAACACTTTGCCACTTGGCGTATCTGGGCCTGATAATCATCGTCTTGGCCCCCGTCCCAGCCTCCTCCAGTCGGGCAGCTGTCGCCGCTCCTTGGGCATCGCCACTAATATTTCGGTATACTACTTAACCCCATGCACTAAATGGCGGGACAAGTGCTTTCCCCTCGAGCGGGGTTAGGGTAAGGAGCTGGAGCAATTCACAGCGAGGGGTGGGCTGCCTGGGGGTGGTTGCCATTGCTGCTGCTGCTGCTGCTGATAGCGCGACAACGAGGTTGAAATTCGGTTTGGCTTTTCCTTTTTTTTTGCGCCCGACTTTTAGAATTGCCGGGGGTGGGAGACGAGCTGGCTTTGCCTCAGTGTGTGTGTGTGTGTGTGTTCTGCGCAAATGAAAAGTGGTTGAAAGGAGCACATTTCCGGGCGCTCGCACACACACAGGGACAAGCTCTCGGAAAACGGGAACACGGATGTGTACACTCACACAGAGGCAGCAACGACGACGACGAGTCAAAATGAGGACAGGCGCAGGCTTTGGAAATGGCAATTGACTATGGCGCTGCCATCAGCCCCCCATGGCCCCCCTTTCAACACCCACTGGCCCACCCTCAGCGCACATGCGTAGTGATATCTTGTGACTTTGGCACATCTCCGTTTTTTGTTTAAGAAATTTAGATTTGCATACATTTGGAGTTTTGACACATACCTGTTTGGGAAGTACCCAGAGACAATCCTGCTGGAAATCCATTTGGGGTTAATGCACGCTCTGCTAGTTGAAGTGAATTGGTTTTGGAATATATTTCCCCTAGATAGTTTGCACTTTTTCACAGATTTTCCAGTGTTTTCTGGTTGTTTTTCTTGGTTTTATTTAAATCGTGTTCTGCCTGGTCTCTTGGCTCGCCCTCTGCAGCCATATCAGGATCCGGACGCAGCCTCCTGCAGGATAATGGCCGCTCTGCTGCCGCGACGCCAGCAGCAGCAGCAGCAGTAGCAAAAGCAGCGACGGGCAATGGCCGCCTTTTTTCTGCGAGGAGAACGCCCAACGTTCCGCCGCGCTCGGCATCAAATTTCAAACTGAAACTGAAGTGAGCTCAGCCAGCGTTCGTCGGAACCGCCGCAGCCGCTGCCGCTGCCTCTGCCGGCGTCCTCCGCCGACCCGCCAAGCCGCTGAACGCCGCACGCTCTCCGCCGAGCCCTAAGCGGTGAGCGGCGCTTTCAGCCAAAGTTGATAACAGCCATGATGCCCGCCGCTCTGCCCTCCACCCTTCGGCCGACACCCCGCTCCCGCTCCCTTGGGTCGCGGCTTGCCTGGGATCTGGATATGGATCTGGATCTGGGTTGTGTGTGGCCCAAGCAACTGGGAGCAGGCGGGAAGGGAATCGGCCGCGGAACAGAGCGCTGTGTGGAGAGAATGAGAGAGAGTCGCGAAGAGAATCGAGCTGTGGAAGAGAGCCACGGAAGGCACACTCGAAGAAACGGATAGGTTGAGTTTCAAGCTTCATAAGCCGGTTTGGCTACATAGAACATAAAATATTTTAGAATACATTCATTAATTTTGTAATAATAATAAAAATAATAATGATACTCTATTTTTGTAATTAAGTTGAAAATCTTTAAATCATGTTAAACGTTTTGCCTGGCGTTTGTTCCCTAAAATATAATGCAGTTTTTTTATTAAAGCAAATAAAATAATATAGTAAAAATTCGTTTCTTGTTTGCTGTAGAAAATCATATTTAAATGAAACTATCTCTAAATAACAAGAAATTTTGTGTTACAGCGGGTAAAAGTATAAAAACAATATGCTACCATTTTAAATAAGACGCATTTTAATCATTTTAGCAGTATAATAAAAATGATTACATTTATTTTCACATTGGCCTAATTTTAAAACACATAAACTATGTTAATTTGCTAATAATGTTCAGTTGTGATGACAAGAGCATTATACATAGTCTTAAATCTTTATCAAGATTCAAAAGTCTGTTTTGGAAATTTTTAGGAATAAAAACCTGAAAGTTAAAGGGGATTATTATTTATTTCTTCTTTTTTTACTCTTTGTGCGCCAACGCTTTTAAAAGTATTATTTATGTTTTTATATACCTAAGTATCCGAATTTTAATCGGAAATCGATGTACATTTAGAAGCCACTTTTATTTTGTACAATAATTTTAAAACTTTTTTTCTTTTCCAGCTAAAGGTCAAGCAGGATCTTCCTGGACTATTTCGCCAAGTGTGACAACTCCTGTTTCTTCACTTTCCAGGGCCCAGCACTGTGTGCTTGTGTTTAGGAGAGTTTGAGCGAATCGAGCTCATTTGTAGACATTTGTGGACTCTGTTTCCAGCAGTTCTCGTGCTCGCTTGGTGACTGCGACTGTGTGTGTGGGAGGACCTCAGCTCGCTCGGCGATTTACGAGGCCAGCTCCCCTTATATATACATATATATGTGTCCTTCCAGCATATCTCCCCCTGGTCCGCCGAGCTGAGAGTCAATGAAACTTCTTTGTTGGAGGAGCGGCGACGAGAACGCTCCGCGTGTTTTCAGAATGAAATCAAAGTGGGATATTTAAAGCCTCATTAATCAGACCGTCGCTTCGCCAGGGAAAATCCACGCTCTGGGGAGCTGGAGGTCCTTGAGAGGTCCAGAAGGACCCCATTCTGCTGGGGGAATGGGGCTGGCTGCAGCCGGGGGCGGGGTCTGGTGTTGATGCGCTCGTTAAATTCAAATTTGTTGCACTGATAATTACACAGTTGGCCATCGAAGGGGACACCATTAACCGGAGTCATCAGGCGATGCGGTTATGAAAGTCGGTGCGGGACAAACATTTCAATTAGCTGACTTTGAATGGTTGAATATTGGTGTTAGCCAAGTATGTATATTAGCGGAAAATGCAGTTTGATTTGGTTCGATTCGGACTGGAAATAGATAAAACAGGTTATCTGAAAGTTGTGAATGGGGATTACACATTTGTCAGTTAGAGGAAATTTGAAATTTCACTTAAATTATAAAAAAATTTATAAGTGGGCATAGCCAAAAATGACTTTATTTTAATTTTTAGCTAAATATATGTTTTCTGTAAAATAGGTATTATTATAACTTGTATTTTCCACCATTAAATAGCCTTTCTATTAATAATCTTGTAGGTTTATTACCACAAATAATTTTAATGTATTTTTCATTGCAATTAAATTAAATACATCATCAATACCTCTTAATGAGCTTAACTAAAGGTTCTGTAAACCCCTTTTAAATACTATCAACATATCTTGAGAAAACACCAGCTTTACTTTAGTGTCTACACAATTTCCGTTCCATTATTGGACAGATGCAACTCTAAAAATGGTAAGGATTCTTTTTTGATATTCGCCATTGGTGTGCGTTCCCGGATCTGTCATAAACAAGCCAAGAAAATGTGAAATCCAAGTATGAAATGAGAAAGGCAAACGGTTCCCTGGCTCTAACGAGGGAAATCTATTGTCCCATTCGTGTTTGCCATTTTTTAATTTATGACCCATATTTCCTCTCCGTTTTTCTCTTTTTAGGCAATGGCTACCTGAAGCGGAGTGGACAGGTAAGGGCGGTCGCTAATGGTCGTCGCAGCCTTGCTGGAATCTCTCCGTAGCATATCACCCAACGTCATGGAACAGTTTGGAAAACGTCTCTTGACTTTGGTTTATCATCTAAATATTTGCGTTTATTTTGTAGATTAGCATGTACACCAAAACATTTTCTCCTCCGGGCCGCTCGTCCCTGCTTTTATTGTTGCATCGTGAGCGGCGGGGCAATTTGATGATTCGTCGTAATGAATGCTAATTAAACGCATTCGTTTTCTAGTTCACTTGGCAGGCGGCAACGAACGGCCAGCATCCAGGTCCGTTGCTAAATCGACCAGAGCGGCCACGACTTGTACTTGGTACATACTATACATATACATAGTAACATTACCCGACTCTTTCTTCGGCGGGACAGGAAAGTGTGTCAAAAGTTCTAAGGCTAACGTAAGACTCACACCGTGCAAAACAATAAATAACTTTGATTAGAATGCGTATATATTAAGAAATATCATTTTCAATCATCTATTTCATATTAAAATATAAATAATATTAAAAGTCTAACAAAGAGAATCCGACTTAAAGGTTTTAGACAATAATTTAGTTATAAGACTGAAGTTATAATAATAGAATACCGATTCGAAATTGTACAAGAAAATCTTCAAAATATGTATATACATATGTAATTTTAATGTAGGAAGATGTATATTTTTTCTTCGTCGCTTAAGTACGTTAAAAAATAACCGGGCTATGCGCTTTCCCGTCGGAATCTGGCAAACATCGACACAAATTCTCTCAAACTAGCAGCCACACAGAAAAAATACAAAAGCAATCCAAAGATACAGATACTCCGAACAGCACACATTTTGGAATATCCGCGATGGCGGCAGTAAATGGAAACGCAAATAAAAGGTGCTAATTTCATGAGGGTTCAATTAGATGCTGGCCTGGCTTTCTTTTCCAGTTTCGTAGCGTTGCCATGCACGAATTATTGGAACTAAAACATATTTACTGCTGATCTCGATGATCTGATATTTCACAGCCAGGAAAATATCAGGAAATACCAGGAAAATATCAGAAAACAATAAAATAAAAATAGATCGCCCGAGCAGGGACTTGAACCCTGGACCCTTGGATTAAAAGTCCAATGCTCTACCGACTGAGCTACCCGGGCATTGTTCGAGCTGGCGTCAAACTGCCAACAAGCCCATTCGTCCCTGCTTACCCATATGTCGATAAAGCAGTTGGTCGGTAGTGTGGTGCCCAAGAGAAGCAGTGCCCTTGTAAATCAAATTGAAGTTTTAGACGCTCGAATTTCGACTGGAAGGTTGGCATCTT
>VNJV01017746.1:0-87001 GCA_008042635.1 Drosophila nikananu | reverse complement strand
ATTGGCCGCCAAGATCGTGCGATTTAACACCGCTAGATTATTTTCTTTGGGGATATGTTAAATCCAAAGTTTACGCCAACAATCCATCGACAATTCAAGAGCTTGAAACCAACATTCGGGCCACTATTGCCGCTATACCGCTGGAAATGCTCCACAGAGTCATCGAAAATTGGACTGAACGGATTGAGGCTTGCAAGAAGAGTCGCGGAGGTCACTTGGCCGATATTTTGTTTAAATCATAAATGGCATAGAATTTCCAACATAATAAAACTAAATTCGATCCATTTTACATGAATTTTCAGTGTTTTATTTCAATTTCAAAACATATCGTCCTTATTGGGAAACCCTTTATATCGAAACTATTTTTCTACTAAAAAGACGTTAATAAAGATAATAAATTAAATCTAAAATCAAATATTTTAAGGTTAATAAATTGATATTTCGTTTTTATACGCTCAATATATATTCTGTATTCTTTTTACTACAGGTTAGAAATTAGATTTGTTATTTAATAAATGTAAACCTATTCTAGATAATTAAAGGATTTTGAATCAAATTCACTTAGTTCTACGACATTTTTCTCACTGCATTTTCCCCCGTGTTTGAGGGGATTTAGCCTTGTGGGCAATGGGATTTTAATCACACGACTTATGGCACTCAAGATGTGAACTGACAGACGCCGAAGGGTTCAAGCTCGACTGAAACGGGGAAATGGGAGTTGGACAGCTTCCTGATGCTGACTGAAAGCATTTTGTGATTCTCCGTGGGAGTTTTCCCGCTCTCTCCAGGCAGACAGACAGAGTGCACCCTCCAAAATCGAAGCTCGGCAAGTCGCAATTAGCTACAATAAATGAGCAATTTATGGAGCCCCTGCCTGCTGAGGGATCAAGGATTACAGGGAAAGACTTGTTGAGCAAGGAAGAAAATCATTGGAATCAGGGCACACTATCCCCCGGCCCCATCGATTGGCCAGGACCTTGTTTCGTCTGCCCTTGAACATATGCACTTCCGGAGGCCTTCCTCGTTCGCCGTCTGTGTCCTGCGTATTTTTCCTGTTTCCTTTCGAGGCCAGCCAGCCGTGCTTTCGGTTCGGCCTTTGTCTCTGCCCCCGAATATATATATATTTTTTAATAAAACAAAAACGCTGGCAAAGAGCGGCTGAGGCGGGATGAAGGCTGATGGCTGCCAGGCACATCTGCTGTCGGCTTAGAGACGACACCCGGAGGAGAACCCAAAGCCGGTGAGAGACACGACAGTCATTCAGACAGCCGTGGCTAAATGGAAAGCATTTTCAGCTACATTAACCGGGCTAGGAAGAAGCATGCAGATAAATTAGTTTGCAGTCAGAAATAACAATTAGAGGGGGGTTATTAAATCGGAGAAAAGGGGTTTTTCAGATATTCGGGAGATAATAAATTCTTAAAACCTTCCTTCAATATCTCCTTTTTCCCATATATGTTTTCCAGGACACCCTCATTTCTTCAACCAGCTGTCCAATGGCTTGGACCTGATCTCAATGGCCGGCGAATGGCTGACGGCCACGGCCAATACCAACATGTTCACCTATGAGATTGCACCCGTCTTCATCCTCATGGAGAATGTGGTGCTGACGAAGATGCGTGAGATTATTGGCTGGTCGGGCGGCGACTCTATCCTGGCCCCCGGTGGCTCCATCTCCAACCTGTATGCCTTCCTGGCTGCGCGTCACAAGATGTTCCCCAACTACAAGGAGCATGGCTCTGTGGGTCTGCCCGGCACTCTGGTGATGTTTACCTCGGATCAGTGCCATTATTCGATCAAGTCCTGTGCCGCTGTGTGCGGCTTGGGCACCGATCACTGCATCGTGGTGCCATCCGATGAGCATGGCAAGATGATCACCTCGGAGCTGGAGCGTTTGATTCTGGAGCGCAAGGCCAAGGGCGATATACCCTTCTTCGTGAATGCCACTGCCGGCACCACTGTCCTGGGAGCCTTCGATGATATCAACACCATTGCCGATATCTGTCAGAAGTACAACTGCTGGATGCATATTGATGTGAGTGGGATTTTTGAAAAGTTATTTTAAGGATTTCTCTTAGGATCCTAAGACCTCTTATATTTTAGTTAATATTACTATTAACAATGCTTCTCTTAATATATTTTTAAAATTATTTCAGGCTGCCTGGGGCGGTGGCTTGATGATGTCGCGTAAGCATCGTCATCCCAGATTTACTGGTGTAGAGCGGTAAGTATAAATATACACATTTAATAATGGTTTTTTGTGGTAATTAGGATTATTTTGGGGTCCTTAAGAGGTCATTATTTGAGGTCATGTGGACTCTAGAAGATTTCAAAGAGAATCTTAGTATTGCTTTAATTCTAACAATGGTATTCTTTCTTATGAATACATAATATAGTTTTAGTCCTATTGCCTAATTCTTACCAATCTAAAAGGAATTGATTACTAGCTAAAACTGTAAACATAATAACACAATAATAATAACACAATTTCCATTTAAATCCTGATATATAGAACTTATTCACTGCTAAAATCACTTCATATTTCTTAAGCTTGACTTTTGAAACTTCCACAAACTCCCAAGTATTCTAAGCAAGTTGTCAATTCATCGCAGATCCTTTGACTGCCTTACAAAAGTCCTCGTCTCTATTGTCCCAAGCAATTGTTTCTCTCATTCATCATCCTTCTTGGCTTGAACCTTTTGCCCTCATCTTTCGGGCAAGTCAAAACACAAATTGAAATCTCTCTTTACCTCCGATGGGTTTGGGTAAATTTAAATCTAAATGCTCCCAAATGGCCCGCATCGCTCAAATCTCAACCCCAAGGCGCGTTGAACATGTGGGAAAAATCTCAATTTGTCATTTAGTGCCTCCATCAGGTGTTCAGAGCTTACAGGGATTACAAGGCACAAGCCGAGTGCATTTTGGGCCGAACAAACAAATGAACAAAGTGGATTTCCAGTGTCGAGTCGACCTTCCCTCAATCCTCACACACACATATATCTATAGAAGCACTGGAGGGGTGCTTTTGGGTGGGCATTACTTACACAACAATTACGCCAAACAAAAGGGAGGAGGGATGGAGTGGGCCCCAGGATTCATCCCCGCCGAGTGAGGAATTTTTAATTTTAAAGTCGCAACCTGAAATGCACTTTACCCCCGACCCCATCTCCATCTCCAATCCATTTAGACTTCTCCAGTGCTCGTAATTCTCCTTGGAATCCTTGGAAGCTTAGGCAAATGCGAAAGTGCAGCTGTCGCCGTATTGACAGCTTGCGGTCAAGCAGCAGACTCCATAAACGCTTTCGGATTGATTGCCCCTTGGGGGAGGGCTCCTCCAACTCCTCCTCCTCCTCCTCCTGTTACCACATCCATCCATCACCCGGACGCGTTCGGCTTCAATTAGTTTGAATGGCTCCTAAGGCTGGAATTGCTGTGGCATGCAAATTGAGGTCCTTAATTGAAAGGCTCTCAGTGCGAATTAATCATTAAAATGCCCAAGCAGCTGACACTTTGCGGCCTTTGCCAGCTTACACAGCTCTGATTAATGGTTATTTAAAGGAAGTGGAGGTTACTCAGGAGACTCCGAGGCTGTTAAATCTGCTGAGTTTCGTTTTGGCTAAAACCTTAAAACAATTGAGCGAAAATCGAGTCCTAAAAGCTTGGCTTCACATGCCGCTGCTCAATCAAATTCTGGTTAGACTTGGTTAATATTTAGACTATGTGATACCCTGCTTTTAAGTCAAGGAAAAGCCTTGAAAATTATGACTATTTTACATATAAAATTATATTTTTTTGTGACAAACTATCTTAGGTATAGTGTTCTTTGAAAAGATAAAGTGGAGTTCATGAAGTTAATTGTTTAAACATAGTGTAAGGCTTTGAAGTATAGAAACCTTGAATATTTAAAATATGAGAATATTTATTTTTAATGTAAAATTCTCTTAATAGCAAGAATTCCTTTGTTTTTAGCTCTCATGCCACACATACTTTTCCTACCCTTTCCTTTGAAAATACCTTAAGCTAAAATAAAAAGTGAAGCACACTTCCAGGCACTCCATAAGGATCATGTTTATAGACACCAACTCGCACACACACACTCACTCGGGAGTGCCAGGCTGCGCCCACATAACAGTAAATAGCTCCCCCAGGGACGTTTAGCTGTCAACCCTCCAAAGCCCACCGGGGGTTGTACTCGCTCCCTTTGAATTCAATTAAAGTGCTGCGGCCTGAAATTGCCACAATTTATGGCACTTGCCGGGACACAACAGTCCTTGTCACCCAGCGGGGGGTGGATTTTTTTGGGTGGTGGGGGTAGGACTATGCACCACACTGCGGCAGCTTAGTGTTAATTGTTTGTAATTCGTAATTGAATGTCCATTTACCGTCATGATTTGACTCTTGCAGTGCCGACTCGGTCACCTGGAATCCGCACAAGCTCATGGGAGCCCTGCTTCAATGCTCTACGATTCACTTCAAGGAGGATGTAAGTAGCCTATAAATAGTTGATAATTATAAGAATAAATAGGTATCTATTATACAAATTATTTATACTTAGTAACAGACTTACTCTTTGGGATTCAACTTAAATTTCTCTGAACTAAAATCTGCATTTTACAAATAGTAAAAAAAAAAACGAAATAATTGCTCTGTAAATTCCAAATGAAAAACTTAAAGGCCAGCAGAGCATAGGGGAGTTCAAAGTTCATCCTTTGACCACTGCCTCCCACACAGTCCGACCGATACAATTTCGAGGGCTACCTCCAGTCCATGCTCCCTGCTTTACATTCCTTCCTCGTGCCTCCTCCACGCAGCATCCAACATTCAACATTCTTCAGGATGCACATCGGACAATGTTTGTGTAAAGAATTCCAATTGTGCTCCGAACAATTCCTTGTTGTTTCCTCCTGCCAAACCAGAAGGCGAATGCGGCCAGGGGTAGACTACGATGCTTACACAATGCCTACTGAAATCTTTGACAACCCTGGGCAAAATACAGCAAGTCACCCTGGACGCTCTCTCCTTTACGTCCCGGGCAATATGTTGCCATCGGTCACAGTTGCGCCTTTTGGCAGGCGGAATTTTAATTAAAATTTCAACTTGACTTATGTTCTGTGAAAAGGGAAAGAGAGTGATTCGAAATCGATAATGTTTCAGGGCCTCCTCATCAGCTGCAACCAGATGTCGGCGGAGTACCTGTTCATGACCGACAAGCAGTACGACATCAGCTATGACACCGGAGACAAGGTGATCCAGTGCGGCCGACACAACGACATCTTCAAGCTGTGGCTGCAGTGGCGCGCCAAGGGCACCGAGGGCTTCGAGCAGCAGCAGGATCGCCTCATGGAACTGGTTCAGTACCAGCTGAAGCGTATCCGAGAGCAGTCCGATCGCTTCCACCTGATCCTCGAGCCGGAGTGCGTTAATGTCTCGTTCTGGTATGTGCCCAAGAGGCTCCGGGGAGTGCCACATGATGCCAAGAAGGAGGTGGAGCTGGGCAAGGTAGGGGGAACTCTAGATAAAGGCTTGAAATTGCATCTGTTATATATTGTCTTCTTTCCCTCATAGATCTGCCCCATCATCAAGGGCCGCATGATGCAGAAGGGCACACTGATGGTTGGCTATCAGCCGGATGACCGGCGACCCAACTTCTTCCGCTCGATCATCTCGTCGGCAGCGGTCAACGAGGCGGATGTGGACTTCATGCTGGACGAGATCCATCGCCTGGGCGACGACTTGTAAAGGGGTTTCACTCCGGTCCGGTTGGGTTTGGATTAGTTGGGCGTTGATTTTGACATTGATAACCAAAAAGTATCTATAAGGTAAAAGCATATCAGGAGACCGCAATGAAAAACCCCAGAGCATCGAGATTGGAGATTCAGGATTCCAGAATAGTTATTCGGAGTGCAGGGGATAGAGATCCCAGAAATCATCCAGAGTTCAATGTTGAATGTACATTTGTTTGTATCTATAAAGTGTTGCTAGCTGTTCCTTTTTCGATTCCTCATCCCGTTATCTGTAATTCGTTATCCGTTGACCGTTATTCGTTGGCCCCAGTGTTGGAAAACTATGTATAATCGAGTCGTTTGATTTCCGTTCGATGGCAACTATAACTATAAATCGTTGAGGAAGAATTCAAAGAAGCATAGGAAGATAGAAGGTGAAGCATCTAAAAGTAATATTTGAATATCTATATGTATACTGCAAATAATGATAGAAACCAGAGCACAGAAGCCACCGCTCCACACACGCACCACCAAACCACACGGAACAGTCCCAGCCCCGCACTAAAAAGACACAACTTACTGAGAACTGAGAGCTCAGAACTCAGATCTATGGAATATATACGATATAGAAACTGTTGGAACGCTATCTTAACATATCAGGAGAAGATGAAGAATGAGTTGAGGACTTTTAGTTTAATCCGTTGATTTCACTTTGTTTGCAAATAGTAAAAGTTTTCAAAAATAGACAAAGCTCTATGGCCATGCGTACCTTTATAAACAAAATAAAAGCAAAACAAAACGAGATCGAAAGAGACCGAGACCTGTGCTTGTTAATTGTATAGACAAAACCAAAGAAGGGGATCTGGACTCCAGGTCCCACTTAGTCCATGTATCGAACTGTGCTATATATAGAGAAATGAATACGTATAATCGAATTAGTTGGAGTTTAGTTTTCAGCTATTGGCTGACAGTACAGAAATATATATATATAAATGTGTATTTGCCCGGTGTCAATTAAACTCAATTACGAATGTTGGAAGGTTCTGTTTTTAGGTTTTCAGTTAAGTTTTTAATCTGTTTGTTATTGGTCCAGAAAGGTTATGTGAGAGGGTCAGGAATGGAAAGATCCCAATCAGAGAACACAATCAGACATGTTACACACACAAATCGTTTGTCAGTTCAACCAAATTACAAATATATTCCCTTAAAGAGTAAATTAAACATATATTGTATTTGAAAACGTGTTAACTAAGTTTATCCAGAGCATCAGTGTTATATGAATCACGCTCATTTTATGTCTGTATAAATTAATGTATATGTATTTGCAGAGATCCAAATCAAAGCCAGAACAAGAATTATTCCAACATCTATATAAATGCAAATAAATATATTATATATATAAAAATATATGGGTAAATCAAAATAAAAGTAATCAAAGCGCAATATGTTGTTTCTCTTTGTTAGCTTTGTTAGATGAAAAAACTCTCTTCAGGTTTGGGGGCTTGGTTTTATCAAGAGACAGAGCGAGAGAGATCTTGGGGTCTTTGGGAACCTATATAAGCCTGAGTGTCTAATGGCAACCTCTCAGTTCTTATCCGACTCACTGTGGCTCCGCATAGCATTTTTTCGGTTCTCTGCTTCAGTTTATTAATTCGCCCTCACCTGCCCAAGTTTTCCACTTTAAGCGCTTTCAAAATGTCTGCTAGTTTTGTGCCAGTTCCGGAGGGCAGTGATTTTCCCCTGGAAAATCTGCCCTATGCTGTTTTCTCAACCCAAAGCAATGTGAGTTATATGTGAATAAAATTTTAACTTGAATATAATTGTTTGATTCTAAAAACGAAGCTACAGAATATTTCCTAATAAAAAACCATCATTGCTGTTCTTTTTCTTTCTCTTGCAACACATTTTTCTCACAACTGTTTTCTAATTTTTCCCCTTTTCCATGTGACTTTGAGCCAGATCCACATGTTCTAGAATAATATTCTAAAATAGAAACCGCTTTGTGGCATAGCATTTGCATACATCATCCAAGACAAACTAGTTTGTTTACGAAAACAATATGCTAATCCCACCTTTATAGCAACTAGCCAGCAACCAGCTCTGATAAGGCCTCAAAATGATATCTCTCTCTCTCAACCCCATAGAAAGTTCATCGCTTGTGTGTGGCCATTGGAGAGCATGTCCTGGACTTGAAAGCTGTCTCTCAGCTGTATCCAGCTCAAGTTCAGCAAAGCCTGCAGGCGGAAACCCTGAACGAACTTATGGGTCTGGACTTTGAAGCTTGGGATGTGGTGAGGACACAGACTCAGAAGCTTTTGACAAGGGGTTCCGAACTGGATCAGAATGTGGACTTGAAGGCGGTGTAAGTAAAAAATCTTGTTTAGTTTCCTCTCCATTTCAATGAAAATTTAAATTTAAAATAAATTTATTTTATTAAATTAAAATTCCAGTTCCATTGTCCCCCAAACGGAGATAAGCCTGCATTTGCCTGCCCAGATCGGTGACTACACCGACTTCTACTCGTCCATTCACCATGCCACCAATGTGGGCATCATGTTCCGTGGTCCGGATAATGCCCTAATGCCCAACTGGCGTCACCTGCCTGTGGGCTACCATGGACGCGCCAGTTCGGTGGTGGTCTCTGGAACCCCCATCCGTCGTCCGCTGGGACAAACTCTGCCCGAGGGAGCGGAGAAGCCTGTTTTCGGAGCCTGCAAACTTCTGGACTTTGAGCTGGAGATGGCCTTCTTCATTGGCGGCAAGGGCAATCAGCTGGGAGAACCCATCCGCGTGGATGAGGCCTGGAAGAATGTCTTTGGATTTACGCTGATGAATGACTGGAGTGCCAGGGACATCCAGAAGTGGGAGTACGTGCCTCTGGGACCGTTCACAGCCAAGAATTTGGGAACTACCATCTCTCCCTGGGTGGTGCCGACGGCTGCCCTGAAACCTTTCCTCCTGGACAACTTCCCCCAGGATCCAGAGGTGCTGCCCTATCTGCGCCAGAGTGTGCCTTTCAACTTTGATATCAACCTGGAGGTTTCTCTGAAGCGTAAGTTTTGACATTTTCGAGGTCCGAGTGCATATAAATCTAGTTTTAAACATACATATATAATATTTTTAAAATTATATTTGATGAAAATAATATTTATAAATATTTTTTTTTATTCAGCTGCCGATCAGAATGAGTCTCGTATCTCCAAGTCGAACTTCAAGCACCTGTACTGGACACCACTGCAGCAGATTGCTCACCACACAGTCACTGGCTGCAACCTCCGCCCGGGTGACCTTATGGCCTCTGGCACTATTTCCGGTGAGACCCCAGACTCGTACGGATCCTTGCTGGAACTTTGCTGGCGCGGAACCAAGACTTTGGAGCTACCAGGTGGCAAGACCAGGAAATTCCTGCAAGACTACGACGAGGTCATTATCCGGGGTCATTGCGAGAAGCACGGACTGCGTATAGGATTTGGAGAATGTGTCGGTCAGGTGCTGCCCGCCCATCCAGTGCCTCAGTAGGGATACTTAAGGATCGAAGATGACTTTTATTAAATATAGACACTTCTATGCATAAAATAAGAGTAATAGAAATGAAGTTATTTTGTTCACTTTTTTACTCCCTGCAGGGTTTTATAATTTCAGCCAAACGCTTACAAAGTAGTAGAGTCATTTCCGACCCTATAAATCATTAATAAATTACAATCTGCAAGGTAAACAAACTTCGGCTTCCCATAGTCAGCTTCCTTTCTTGTTTTATCATATTTTTAATGATTCGGTCATAAAAATATAATTATTTATTACAAATCTCAAAAACAATATGGGAATATTTTACGTGAAGTAAAACTGTTACCTATTGAAATTGATAAAGTATTTTCCTCAGTGCACTCGTTAATAAGCTCAACAAGTGCTTAAAGCTGATGCTCTCACTGGCAAATACGCTCTCTTGCGCTCTCTCCTTCTCCCTCTTACTCTCAGCTGCTCCCCACACAACGGTCTCCACCGCTCTCTGCTCCAATGGCTCCCATCGCTGTGTCCGCCATTCCACGCAGCTTCGTAAATACACGCATGCCGCTTCTCCAGCTCTCGCTTCTTCTTCTTGTCTCGCTGCTTCTTCTTTGCTGCCCCAAAACGAGCAGCAGCGAACCGCATTCGCATTCGCGCATTCATTCGTCGGCGGGCAAAGGTGGCGCAGCACAGGGAAAACCAAACGGCGAACGGGGCGTATGAGTAGAGGCGCGCCTATCGAGCAAACTTGTTTAAAGTGCCATAAAAAAGCCACACAACAAATCAGCAAAAAAAAAAAAGCTAAGAGCAGACGCTACTGGCGCCGGGCCACAATAATAATTTTCGCGACGAGTGTGCAACTTTGGTTCGTGATCTAAAAAGTTAATAAAATATAAAAAACACCACAGCAGATTGCGGAACAAGTGCAGTGTCGAAAAATAATGCCCTGAATTCAGTGTGTAAGTGAGCCACAAAAAGAAATGTCTACAAAATAAAATGCACAATAGTGCAAATGTTTTTTCCGCAAACAACGCAGGAAAATGTCTTGGAAAAATCAATTTTTAACTTCACTCTGCGCAAGTACACACAGACACTTACACGCAGAAGAGAAAGGGCGGGCAGACAGACTGTGCGGGCCACGGCCACCCACCCTGATGGAAAACTCTGTCTGCACACAGAGAACGTACACTAGAAGGCACAAGAAATATATTTGAAGAATATTTATGCTTTAAAATTTATTTAATAGTTTGGGTTTTATGCTTAACTAGCTTAGCTTTGAAATGTGTAAAAAAAGTCGTTATATAATTTTGGCAAGTTCTACATTTTCCAAATGCTTGAGAATTAGTTAACAATTTTAAAAAAATCCTATTTGATTCTATAACAAATACAAATCAAATACAAAACAAATTTAGCTTATTTGTATGGAGGTTTCCAGGCGATTTTAAATTACTGTCTTTCCCTTATTATTTGTAAAACTTTATTTGAGTTTCTTTAGGAATATTCAAATATTTTCGAGTGTAGAAAAAAGTCAACAAGAGACCTCCAAGAATCCATTCCATTCCCATCCTATGCCCATTCACGTTCCCTTTGCCATTGTTGTTGCTGGCGCTCTCTCTCTGTTTCTTGTTCCCTTCCCGTTCTTCTCCAGTTTGCACTTTTGTGTTTTTGCATTGATTTTCTACATATGTACATAGCTCCGCCGAATGTCGCAATTGCCAAATGCAGCTAAAAAGAACGAAAAGCGTAGAACGAAGATGAATCCCTCGAAACACTCGAACTCAGGCACACACGCAAACACACACTCAAGGAGCACATTCAGATGCAGTCCAGCATTCTTGTGGGGACATGGACAAATGCACACGCAGCACGCAAAAAGTTAATCAGGCTTCAGAAAAAATAACAAATACAAGGGGCCATACAGAAACGGCACAGACAGAAAATAAGAGCAGCTTCGATAATATTTGGATACCCTTCGCATAATTTTAAACATTTTTATGGACTTTGTGTTACATATTATTAAACAGAGTCAAATATAACAAATCTTTAAAAAAAAAATATATTTTTAAACAAGAATTTTAAAATATACAAAATTAATAAGAGTGATAAAATATATTATCTTGCTCTTAAAGAATATATAGCGACTCTATGGTATTTGAAAATATTTGTGAAAGGAATTCCAGACAAAAGTTAAAACTTGGTGTACATATTTATAATTTCTCAAGAGATTTTTAAGCCAAATGAATAGTAATAGAATTTCTATGCTGTATGATACCCAAGGGTTTGAGAATAACTAGCACAAGCTAAGTAAAATTTAAATATTTAGAGATATTAATTCCCAAAGTTAGTCTCGAATTTTTCTTCAATTAAATTAAATTAATTTAATTTAAAAATATCCTCGCAACCTAATTGGAGTAATTCAATATTTAAAAATTATATATTATAATACATTCAATGATCTAAAAAGCATACCCTTCAGGTCCAGGGTATTGAACAGAGCAGTATTTGCAATTAACTGGCGCCGTCGGCTATCGTGCGAGAGCAGCCGGCGGTCACCACCTCCTCCCCCTCAATTCTCCATGCGGCACTTGAGACAGCGCCAGAAGAACCTGTTTTGGCGCGTCAGAGAGACACTGAGGAGAGTCTTCTGCTGCTCTCTTCGGCCTGCAGTCTGCGCATGTCGCGGGCTATGAATAAGAGTGTAAAGGCAGGAGAGCACAGAGCAATTTCCCCATTATTATGCTATAAATTTAAGAATTGCAGAAATTAAAGTTGATAACGGAAATTTGCTTTAAAATATGATCGTTGATCGGAGATTCTCTTCTTCCCAACCCCATCGTAATGATCGTTGTGTGCATCTTCCTGAGCTTCTTTTGACGCCAAGCATCCAGCTTTTAACGGGTGACATTTTTATGGTAATAATTTGGAGATGGTAATGAATAAGTGCCACTTGTTGTTCTACAGATTCGTGTCATATTTCTTAAATTATTTTCAGACTAACTTCAAGTTTAAGTGATTATTTTGAAAATAATTTCTTCCTTGAAGAACAAAATGTTTCTCCAACTCAATATTTCAAATAAAATAATTTGTACTTCAGCCTTTGGAAATCGCTCCATAATTATACTTATTTTGTTTAGAACTTTGTTAAATCTTTATTAATTGTTTTGTTAAACAACAATTTAAATGATAATTAAGTTCTATATATTCACCAACAGCTTTCCCATTTATTTCTAATCTCGTCACGTAACCATCTCTAATAGCAATGCTTATCGCATAGAAGCATAGGGTAGAGATAGGTGAAGATAATACCAGCTCTTGCTTCCATTCTTAATTTATTTATAAGAAGTTCATGAATTGGAAACGCCATAAATAATTGACGTATACAGCGGAGGGAGATTTCATAATCGCGTGATAAGTGTATCCTGCCCCTGCGTTTTGATAAAAATGTGCTTATCGCGCTTTAAATTTCATGCCCCGTCACCCACAATTAACCCAAATGTCGCAAATGCAAATTCGTTACCAGCGAGCTAGGTAAAAATAAAAATATATTTATATACCATATGTATGTACTTCCCCCATGTGTGTATAGAACACATACCCTCTAATTGGAGAGGAGTCAGGCGTAATAATTTCATCCAGCCACATAATTAATGCCTGCAAAATTTTCTAATCAGCTTCGGGCTGAGAGGGAGACATGGCGAATGTGTGTTAGGTTACTTCTTAATCTTGGGGTATATAGGAACTTTTAAAATTTAAATTAAAACTAACTATATTCAAAAATACATATACATATATATGTATAAATGGGATAGATATCATAAGAGAAGCTGTGAAGATATTAGATTAATAAGAACGTTGTTTCTTTTGTTACAATATACTTTCTAGACACCTAGGGAAACTAGCCTCGAAAACAGATAGGTATAAAAATCTTTAAAGTTTATATATTTAATTTTAAGAACTTTGTTCTGTATATATACATAAGTATGCACCGATCGAATATCATCGTGGCATTCAAGCGCAACTGAAATGATTTTTGCTATTCTGGTGGCGCCCGGTTCCAAATGGGTTCCAAAGTGCAACAATTCGCCGAGACTTGGAGTGGGTGGCTGCCGGCAGTTACCGAGCGTCCCCGATCCTCTCCTCACGATCCACAGGGAGAGAGACACTACGTGATCGCGGTACTTCGGGTTCGGGTTGGGGTTGGGGACTGTGGAATCGTAGAATTGTTTGAGTATTTGGGTCTGGGCATTATCGTCGGCCGTTGGCTTGATAAAGTCGCTGAGCTTGCGAATTGTCAACGCTTATTGATACATTAGCCGAGCCAGAGCCAGAGTGGGGTTGAGAAGGGGTGCGAGTGTGTGGCAGACAATTGATAATTCCTGCGTAGATGCTATTTATAAAGAAGACAACAAGAGATTTACAAGCAATCACGCACTTTCAGTAGTTTCAGGTCTCGCAAAATGCCGTAAAATTGGATAGCATTTCAAAATACCTGAAAAATATATCACCCAAAGAGGCCGCTTCTCAAAGAACTTCTCAGACATGAATTGGGTTATCTACGGCTCTTGGCCCTGGCTTCTGCTGGCCCTGATCTCCCTGGGCAGATCCTGTGAGTAATTAAATTATTAATTAATAAAATGAAATGTACTTATTCATGGTTTGTTCTCCTAAATATTAGCACCTGTGCCCAGTCGCCAGTACAGCTGCATGAGCTACCAGGAGAACGACAACTCCTTCCACGACGATGACACCGATCAGGATGTTAGCAACGAGCTGCAGGAGCAGCAAATAGAATCCACTGTGCTGCCCGATGAGCCACACCAACGCACCTGCTCCGATGGTTACACCTTCTGCTTTACTCTATGGAATCAGACGGCCAATGAGACAAGGGTTGTCAAGCAGGGTGAGTCTGGGAGGTTTACCTAATATTATAATAATATCCTAATAAATCTCCCCCTCAGGTTGCTGGAAGGACAACACCGATCGACCCTCCATTTGCAGCCATTCGGAGTGTACCAGCTCGGCGCCCACCTCGAAGACCAACTCCCTGTACTACTGCTGTTGCTCCGGGGATGTGTGCAATAACCACTATGCCGTGGTGGAGCCAGCTCCTCTGGAACTCGGTTCCAATGATGCAAGGACCTCAATCACAAACCGAGCAACGGCAAAGCAGCAGCAATCCTTCATGGCCAGCACCATGCTGGGTTTTGCCGGGGGAGTAACTGCCCTTATGATAGGCATCTTCTTTGCCGTTCAGTATTGTCGCGGTCCCAAGGAGAAATCCGAGCCGGAGGAGTCACCACTGGCACCATCGGGTCCCGGCTATAGTTCCAATCTGCGCAATGTGGACAATATGAATTTAATTGGAATGCTGGGCAGTGGCAAGTATGGAACTGTGATGAAGGGTCTGCTCCATGACCAGGAGGTGGCCGTTAAAATCTATCCCGAGGAGCATCACCAGTACTATGTGAACGAGAGGAACATCTATGCCCTGCCCCTGATGGATTGTCCAGCGCTGTTGAGCTATTTTGGTGAGCATTCTACAGAAAATACAATATTTAAACGTTCTAATTATCATATACCCCACTTCAGGCTACGATGAACGCTGCACAATGGACGGGCGTATGGAATACCAGCTGGTGCTCTCCCTGGCTCCCCTGGGATGCCTGCAGGACTGGCTGATAGCCAACACCATGACCTTCAGCCAGTGCTGCGGCATGCTGCGGTCCATCACCCGCGGCATTTCCCATCTGCACACGGAACTGCGTTTGGGGGATCAGCACAAACCGTGTGTGGCTCATCGGGACATCAACACCCGGAACGTGCTTGTCCAGGGAGATCTCACCTGTTGCATTGCGGACTTTGGATTTGCCTTGAAGGTGTTCGGGTCCAAGTACGAGTACAAGGGCGAGGTGGCCATGGCGGAGACCAAGAGCATTAACGAGGTGGGCACCCTGCGTTACATGGCTCCGGAACTGCTGGAGGGAGCGGTGAATCTACGGGATTGCGAGACATCCCTCAAGCAGATGGATGTGTATGCTTTGGGCTTGGTTCTCTGGGAAGTGGCCACACGCTGCTCGGACTTCTATGCACCCGGCCAGGCCACGCCACCGTACAAGGCTCCTTATGAGCAGGAGGTGGGCTCCCATCCCAGCTTCGACCAGATGCAGGCTCTCGTGGTGCGGCATAAGGCGCGTCCACTTTTCCCCGCCGGCTGGGGTGGCGGAGCTGCGGCCAAGGTGGTAAGGGACACCTGCGAGGATTGCTGGGACCATGATGCAGACGCCAGGCTGACCTCTTTATGTGCCGAAGAGCGCATGCAGGAGATGTCAGGACTGCGGCCAAGAGCTCAGGCACAGCCAGCCAGTCCCCTGTTGAATACGAACAATCTGGTGGCTACACCAAACTCTGAGCAGGTGAGTCTAAGAGTTTAGGAAACACACTATCCTCCTTGATGCTAATTCTTTTCCTTAAACCCCTTTTGCAGAGCATCAATGCCATGGCCGTGGCAATCACAACGACCACGACGTCAGCGGCAGTGCATCACCAGATGAGCTCCGACACCGTTGGCCTCATCCAACCGCCGCCGAACCAACAGCTACCAGCTGCTGCTCTGGAGCGGGAGAAGAATCACCTGAGCTATCCCCAGCAGCAGCTGCAGCCGTATCAGGGCAGGAATCCCTGCCAGGAGCGTAACCTAGCACCGCTGCCCTTGCGCACTCCTCCGGTCCTGGTGGAGCGGAGCAAGAAGCACAGCTTCCAGACACAGCCGCAGGAGAACTCGCTGTCCTGCCTGGAGCACGACGTGAGTGTGGAGGAGCTGATAGCCAGTCATCACAATCACCAGCAGCAGCAGCTCCAGCAACACCAGCAGAAGAACACCATAGTCAGCATTGCCGGGACCAATACGAATCCCAGCCTGGGCCAGGGATTTCCCAAGCAGCAGAACACGGACCACAAGCTCAGGGGCTGGCATGGGGTTAGGGCTCTGATCCACAAGAAGCTCTTCCGCAAGGAGCACGCCGAGCAGCTGTGCCGGCAGTTGCAACTGGGCGAGGAGAAGTCCAACCTCGTAACGGCACTGCGTCGTCCCAATAACCTGGACTTGAGTCCGCGGCTGGACAAGCCCACCCCCATTCAGCTGAGGAGTGCGGAGCAGCGCAGCGGAACACCCGCACACATTGTGCCCAGATCCCTGTCGAGCAGCCTGATCAAGCACATGAACGGGAGCACCAGCAGCACCAACAACAACTCCATCCTGAGCCATGGCAGCGAGCTGCAGACCCTCACCCGTCCCGCTACGAAGCGAAGGCCTGGCCACCTGCGCACCAATTCCCTGATGGCCACCACCACCACCACGGGTCACCAGGGTCCGGCCACGGAGCAGCAGATGCGCCGGCAGCATAGCCTGGAGGTGTTCCGTGAGGTTTTCAGCGGCCGGGGGAGCAGCGAGCGGCTGAGGGATCCCAGCGAGCGGGTCAAGACTCCGGGGGATGTCCCGCCATCGGTGAGGAAGGCCCGGGCCAGCAAGACTCTCAGTCTGTACGATGATCGTATGATGGACTCGTCGCTGCTCAACATTCTCTAGCATGAGGAGGTTCTGCTGCTGGAACTATAAGCCCAGCAGCAGGACAGGGAACTGGACTCATATCTCATCCTTCATCGAACACATATTCAACGATAGCCATAGAGCAGAAGACTCGAATCGCTTCCTGGAACAGTCTTCTCACATAAAGCAAAGGAAAAAGTGAGGGGCAGTGTTTTGGGTTTTCAGATTCTTTTGATTTCCAAATGGAGAAGAGATTTCAAACTCAGAACTCAGTTAAGGCCGAAAACCCAAACACACCCCCTACGAAAACATTTATTTTTCGAACATACATAGTAGCCTGGGAGAGTTCACAGATAGTATGTGTATATCTAGATTCTAGATGTATTTTTTCACCAATCATCCTAGCGTGTAGTGCGGCAAACAACCAAAGTCCTTATAGGTTAAAACAGACTAGAATCGTACGGAGTATCAGTATATAGAGCAGGCAAGCTGCCCCACAACCATATATAGTATATATATATTTTTGACTTGAACTTGAACTTGAACTGGGACAAGCGCGAAACAGGTAGTAGACTATATAGTTTATATACGCGTATATACGGTTTTCACTCGAGTTGAGCTTAAGGTACAGTGGGACAACAAAGTAAGAAAACACTGAGAGGGAAGGGGCTTGGTCGGACCACTTTTATAGAGCCATATATATGCTAACGATCCCCATATACCTATAACTAAACATTGTACTGGAACATTTAGTCACCACAACACATACTTACATCGGGACTGGGATTGTCGTAATTCAAAAAGAGCACAAAATACTCGAATCTGAGGCATCTGAACCCCATTTCTTATGAGCAAAATACAGCCCCGGCAACCCATTTGTTCGAGTATTTGGCAACTCTGGAAAACACCACACTTTGGATGAATTTTCAATGAATGCGCCTTTTTGTCGTTCTCTTTAGTACTTAGACCAAAACACCCGCAGCCTTTCAATCACATTAAATGCAAGTCTAGTTATATATAATTTACACTAATTATAAACTAATTTAATGCAATCAATAAACGAATTATTTAAAAATTGTACATGAAGTCTGTGTTCTCTCTGAAGTACGGTTCCGAATGGACTTAGGTGTAGAGCTTAGTCGGTACGTGGTCTTAGTTCGATGAGAACTGGAGCATCGGGTTTGTTTATCAGCAGGGTCTTGACATCTAGCGGGGCATCGGAACCGCTCCAAATCAGTTCAAAGTCGCGTATAAGCTGGAAATTGTATAAAATAAATTAATTAATTTTAAAGCTAAAGGGGATTCCTGTCAACTCACCCGCAGGAGCAGGATGTGCATGTTCTGCTCGGCCAGGCGTCGGGCTATGCAGGCTCTCATGCCATGTCCGAAGGGCAGGACTAGGTAGGGATTCAGGGCACTCCGGTGCTGCAGCCAACGATCAGGCTTGAACATCAAAGGTTCCTCAAAGTGCTGAGCCAGGCGACAGGCCACCATGTTCTGGGTTACCACCGTAGTCTACATTTAAGATATAATATAGTATTGAATATAGTAAAAATTTCCAATTTATATCTCACCCCCTTGGGCACAAAGTAACCGCTGAAAACTGCATCCTGGTTGAGTATCCTTCCCACACCCACAGCTATGGGGTTCAGGCGCAAAGATTCCTTGAGAACAGCTCTGGTGTATGTAATATCAGTGCGCAGAACATCCGCCGATAAGTGCTCCTTGGGATTGGGTAGCACCCGCTTGGCCTCCTCGTACAGTCGCTGCTGGATTTCGGGATTCCTGGCCACATGATAGAGCAGGAAAGCCGAGGCATACGAGGTGGTATCAATCCCTGCCAGGAGCAAATCAGCAGCTGTTCCCACTACATCACTGCGATCCAGTTCGGGGTTTTTGAGGTATGCCGAGATAAGCGAGGAACCCATTGACCCACTCCTTATATTCTCCTCCAGAAGTTCCAGAGCCACTCCCTCCATGTAGGTCTGGGCATGGCTTAGCTTTCGGAAGCTGGGCGTCTCCAGGAAGCGCCAGAGCTGAAGACCCTGATCCGTGGGCAGGATACAACTATTTGTGGTCTCGGCGGCATGCATCAAGCGTGTGGAGCGGGAATCAGCATCCTGTTCCTTGGGGGAGAAGGACTGCAGGCGCGAGCCAAAGGTGAGCAGGCAGGTTACTAAGGGAAGAGATTATTAATAAAATGTTAAGTAAATTATAGAACCCACTTTTATGGACTTAAAGTAAATATAAAAATGTACTTACTCATTTATAGGCAACATGACATGCTCCAATATTTCAAATTTAACTAAGAACTACATCTAAAGATATCCTAAATATTTTATTAAAAATTGAAGTAAGAAGCCTTTAAATCCTTTATTTTCTTTACCACTAAATACTTCTACACTTGACAGTCTCCCGAACGACTTTGAATTCTGAATCGCCAACCGAATGATATTTAAACCTTTCGGCGTCAGCAGTTAGCTCTGCAGGTTTCTGGCCTTATAAAACTAACATGACTTCGTCATTTACATTGCAACGGTGTTTTCAGCGAAAACCTTGCTAGAAATAATTCAATTCCACCGGGGATTGCTTCACCGAAAATCTGAATTTCAAATCCTAACTATAGAATATGTAATTTGCATCCGATCTGTGATCGTTCTCTTGTGACTTACATTCCAAATTCAGTCTGGTGAGTTTGGGCAGCATATCAATGGCCGCACTACTGCCATCTCGCGATTCTTGGAGGAATCTTAGGAACTCCTGAGTCACGCCATCCACTTGGGCAACGAAGCCACGCACACTCTTCGGGGCGCTCAGCTCCTTTTGCAGCTGGGCACGGAGGCGCCACCAGTCCGGACCATTGGTGGGCAGCAGGCCGGTGGTCTTGTACACTTCCGGTCGCTTCTGGCGGTATTGGGCCAGAGCCAGGTGGCTCCTCCGCTGCGGACAATCGCGCTCGTTCAGCAGCAAAGCTATGTCCCGGGGATCGTACAGCCAGACAATGTCCTGGCGGGGCACGATGACTTCCCTGACAATGGCCCCATACTTCTCGTACTTATCCTGCCCGGCCTGGTGCAGCTTCAGCCAGGAGTAGGACCCGATCCCGGGCAGATAGTTGTAGAGATTGCCCATGCCGAAGGGGCCACGAGGTCCTGGTATGGCCTCGTAGGGCTTGGCAAAGGTGCACTGCCGCGACGTGCAGCTGATCTTGAGCAGTTTCGTTAGCATTTCTCTGGGTTTCTCGGAGTTCTCTGGATGTGTTTTCGCGGCAAATTCTGGAAATGCACTGAGGACGGCTCGGGTCTTCGGGGTTTTATTGCTGCTGCTGGCTCAGCATTCGGGTTTTGCACCGGGAATGGATCGCATCCATTGTCTCACTTGTCGCAAAAGCCATAAAAATAAAGTCGGGCCTGGCGGGTATGTGCCTACCTGGTGAATCTACCTGAGGTGGTAATCTCTTAAGAGGAACTCGCTCTTCGGTAATCTCATTTGGAAGAGAGTTTGAATGGGAAAAATCATGGAGAGTGAGGTGTGTTTTGTGTAATATGCTTTTAGGCGGTATGTTGTAATCTATTTTCAATTATTTATAGAAGTCGAAAATAGTTTATTAATAAACAGATTTTCCTTTATGTACAACACAGTAATCTGTACAAGAATCCATTCCTAAATACCCATATAAATAAAAGTAAACGATTAATTCCCCTGCTTGAATTACATCAAATTGATTGAGCTCCAAGAGAGCTAAAAGATTTCCTAACATACATTTGAATTAACATTTAAATTAACTATCTACCAAAAAAGGCAACTCTCAAATATAGGTTAAGTCCCCAAAAAGGTAGTAAGACATACATATGTTAAATTTTTGCAAACTCATAAATTAATTCAACACTTTGCTCAGAAACCGTGCTACAATAAAAATAAAATCTACAAGAAATGAGGAGATTTGTTACATTTATTTATTACCAGTCTTTCTTTGGTGTTTGAAATGATTGCTTAGTAAAATACAAAGAGTCTAAGAAAGCTGTTCATTAATCCTTCTTTTTGTCCTGCAGAGTCTTCTCTTTCTTTTCTAGCTTCTGATTTGTGATTAAAGTAGGTAAGTTGTGTTCTTCTGCTCCTTCTGGGATTTGAGTCTGAGTTTCAGAGAGTAACTCCATTTCCCCCTCGATAATTTCTTCATTCAAATCCTCCACTAGATTGGTGCTTTGGTTTAAAAGTGACTTATTTAGGGGCCCTGTTTTCTTGACCACCTTCTTTATCTTTTTGCGATTTTTGGGCTCCGTTTTCTTTGGGGCTTTCACTAGGTTGTAAATCACTTGATAAACATTCAATACAAAGATGAAAACGAAAAGAGCTGGCACTGCCAGGACATCCAGCGAGTGGGCCACGACGAAGTTCTGTTTTTCTTGGGCGAGATCATTGAAGAGATGTGGCTCGGCAATCATTTGCTCGGCATGCCAAACAGCGAGTTCTAGGGGAGATTGAAGACGAGCGCGGTACTTCTGCTGGGCATGGTACAGAGTGCTAGTAAAGTTATCATATTCGAGGATCGAATGGAGGGCCTCAACAAAGGATTTTAGATGGAAATCGTGAGCCGAAACTATTACACCGAAGTTGCGTTCTTTAACACGCTGAGCAGTCTGTCATGCAAAAGAGTTATGTTTAAAAATGTGTATTAATTAATAAACTCTAAGCTTATCCAATTTTCACTCACATTAAACTGCTCTAAATTCAGGGGAAGAACAACCGTGGGGACACCATAGTAAACCGCCTCCTGGATACTGAAACTGTCGCCATGATTGAGGAAGCCTTTAACTGGAGTCAAAGCTAAAAAGTATAATACAGAAGCAAGCAAATTTTAAATAATATCAAATATGTAGATCTAAATAATTGTTAGTATTCTTACCTAGGATATTCTGTTGCAAAGATTGATCAATGTAAAGAGTTAACAAATTAGGCATTTCCGTTGGCATGCTATTCATCTCTATCACATTCCAGATGAAGCCAACCTTGGGATTGTTTTGGATCACCTCGTATACAGCCTTTAATCCCAGGCCAATAGACTCGATATAGGGCATATTGATGAGCACAATGCCGTAGATGAATTTATCCGTGAATCTTTCTATATAGACAGGCAGTGGCTTGGGCTTGTCCTTGATGTGAAGTCCACCCACTTCGATGACGCCTGGTGGCAGGTTTTGTACATAGTCCACCACAGAATGTGTGTTAAGCATTACCACTTGCAGCTTGGGGTAGACCTTTCCCGTGTTCACCTTTTTGTTTAGCACAGGATGAATTATAAGGCGGTTAATTCTAAAGGTGACAATACAAATATAGTTAAATTTTCAATAAACTGTAATTATTTCCCCAAAGATCACTCACATGGGCTCTCCCCAGTACATGATGTGATTGTGCAGTCGGTTCCAGAAGCCCATGTTCTTGGGCACCTGGCTGAGATGGTGCGGAGTACTGGCCGCACTTATGGTGTCCTCCGCCCTGATCAAGGAGATTAGGTCCGGGGTCAGTTTGCCGGCACTCAAGCCCAGAACAGGCATCTGGTGGGGCACTACATCCAGCAGACAATTGGCACCCTCGGTGACATCCGCAATTAAGAGATCGAATTCGGTTCCGACTTGGGCTTTTATCTCGGGAAGCAGCCGATTTAGGGTATTGGACTCCATCAACGAACGGCAGCTGCCCAGGACAACCTCGTACCAGACCAGCAGCTGCTTGAGAGCCACCATCGGCTGGTACTCTCCGGTTTTCTCGTGCAGGAAGTGCTTCTGCATCACGTCGTACTCGTTGGGCAGATGGTAGTACACAAGCCCCTCCTTGGGAATTTGTTTGGGCTCAACGGTGCTGAGCACCGTCAGGTGGTGGCCCCTGGCGAGCAGCTCATCAAAGAGCGGGAGCGACCAGCCGGGATTATTGTGTTTGGCCGAACTCACCAGGCAGAGGATATTTGCCGCCTCCAGGGAGCAGAAGCTTCCCAGCAGGAGGAGCACCGACAGCAAGAGGGCAGTCTTCATCGCTCCACTTTCTGTCTACCACTGAGTCACTTTTGTGGCTGGTTAACCGGCACCGATAAGGTTTACTATTTTATTTTTGTAATGGATTTGTCGAGCAGATAAGGTTTCCCTCTTTCGAGAGATATCGAAACGAATGCCACAAACGAATGTGTTGGCGTGTGACAAGCACCTGAAACTTTAGGCAAGGGTTGCTTGATAATAAATATTCTCACCGGCATAGGTCAGTTGTTATTATGAACTTTTTTATTGAAAAATACTAAACTAAAAATATTAATACGGAAATGAATTAATAATTAAAATGTTTCACGAAATATATATTATATTTACCTCTTTCTTTAATAGGTTTTCTTAAATTATTAAACTAAAAAAAAGGCTCCAGTAGCAGAGGTTGTTAACACCAATGTGGCCATTTAAGGCTTTTTCGTAAAACTTCTTTATAGATTTTCTATACTATATACATGTATTATATAATTAAGTATTATTTTACATGTAAACAATTTTATACAGATTTATTTTTGTCCCGATTTTGGTCAGTTTTAATTATAGCTTACCGTTTATTTCTTGACTGATATGTGCAGTTTCTAAATTGATAATTGGCAGCACTGTTTTCCGGTAATTAACCGCCCTTACCTTATTTTCATTCATTATCTTCATACCATTAATTAATTTGTTTACAATAATAACACCATTTTCTATTTAAATAATTATTTATTATCTTCAAACTTCTTAACAATACACAAAATAATGATTCGCACTAAGATCCTAAGGCTTCCAGGCAACGGGTGTTCATTCCTCACAAATGAATTTTTGTTCATTTACCTAAAATGAACAGCTATTGACCAAGAAGCGGCTATCGTTATCGTTATCGTTATTATGAGTTTAATTATAAATTATCATATTGTTTTGCAGGGGGAATACCAAGGGATGAATGAACAGAATGCTTTGTTTATTTACTTTTCGTTAATATGGCAAGATTAATACGTGAAACGATTTCTCCCCCATCACTTGTGTGTGGGTCAGTACCCCTAAAAGACCTATTCTAGGCGCTAATTGCACGTAGTTTCGATATACATAAATTAAGTTACAATGTAGGTGTGATTAAGCATTAAATTAATTAACACAGATCTCGTTTTCTTTGTGTGTGTGCGTATAAATTTGGAGGCAGGAAGGAAGAGTAGAGTAAGCGTGGTTATATGTACAGGTTAATCTTAAGAGGCGGGGACTTCCCCTGGCTGAGGTTCTATGGTTAGTTTTGGTGCCTCGTTTCGAGTGGGTCGGTCGGGAATGGGTTAAGTGCAGCACCCTCGATATGGTGAGTTGATTGGGTGGGTTCCGATCTCCCCACACAAATCCCTATCGATGATCCTGTACCCTGTTTTATCCTATTCGTTGACCAGCTGCGCTGGGCCGGGTTCATCGAAAGGCGCTCCATTGGCGCCCACATATTGGTTGTTGTTCCGGTGAACGAATCCCCTGCCGGGCGCGGCGTTGTAGTACACCACCCGCCGGATGCCGAAGGGATCCACATAGCCAAAGCTGCCGGCCCGCTTTCCATCCGAGGGGTTCGTCTCCTCCTCGTGATACTGCTTGGGCAGCACATACCGGAAGCCATTACGGGTGCTGGCAATACCATCGTACTCGGAGGCTGCCAGTCCGTCCAGGTGGTTGCTCTGCACTGGCCTCGGACGCAGACGCCTTCGGTAAGCCCTAGAGGGCAGAGGTGGAAGCAGGGCTGACTCCAAGGAGTTGACCTCCAGCGGCGACTGCGGCAGTGGCGGATAGTAACCATATCCAGTGCTGGCGGATGTGGCAGGCGGGGAGTACTGATAGGCAGGAGCAGCAAAAGGCTGCGGCGTTGAGTAGCCATACGAATCCCCGCCAGAAATGGGAGCAGGTGTACTTGACACTACTGCTATGGGTGCTGGTGTGGGACGCGGGCGCAGTCGCCTTCTGTGAGCACTCAGAGGAGGCAGCATGTCCAAGGCCGGCGGTCTGGCCGTTGTAGAGCTGATCACGGAACCAAACTGACCCTGGCCAAAGGCACGATCCGCCTCGGCATCGTACACATTGATGGCATTCAGTTCCAGCTCCTGCACAGGCTCTGCATTCGGGTGAATATCCACCAGCGGCTGATGGGGTGACAGAGACTGATATATTTGATCCTGAGCCCTAGGCAACTCATCCGGATAGTGATCGAATCCTAGCTGCGTCTGTGGCTCAATCTTGGCCGCCTGTTCCGGCGGCAAGTAGTTGAGTTTGCCCACACCAGCCTCCTCCAGGATGTCCAGGGGCGGCAGGGCCACGGGCAGTGGTGCCGGTGTGGTGGTTGAGGTGGTGCTGGACACATAACCGTAGCTGGGTCGCTGATAGCTGCCCAGGCTGTTGGCCGAAGATCCAGCAGAGCCGCCGCCGCCATGCACCAGGACGCCCGATTGTGCTGGAGCTGCCTTGGTGGATTTTATGGCGTCCTTATGGAAATATTAAAATTAAATTGAATTTTAATATAATATCCTGAAAATAAATTTTCTGGAGTTTCTAATCTCACCTCCACGGCTCTTCCCACGCCCACGTATATGGTCTTGGACTTGAGTATCCTGTAGCCCTGCTTATCGGCTATATAATCCTTCTGCCTCAAGTAACCCGCGGCATCGATCCAGGCCTCGGTGCCTGTTAAGAAATTAATTATAAAACGAAGATGAAGTTCATTGAACTCCCACACCAAAGATGTCTGTGCCTTCGATCACTCACCTATGACGGTGCCGTCCTGGAGCCGCTTCTCCTTGCGGAACTGGCCGCTGTCCGTTTGGAAGCGGAAGTACCGCTCAGGTCCCTCGTCCGTCTGGATGTGGTATTGGTTCGCACTGGGCGCCTGGCTACCCAAGATGCCAGAGACGACCGCTGCCAGGGCCATCAGCGCCAGCTGCAAAGGAAAGTTTGACCGATGAGTTGTGGGGGGAATGGCTCCGAGGATTGGGTATTTCTAACTAATCACATCCGCCGGCAAGCTGCCCCGAACCAAAACTGGCGGCTTTCCGGTGGGGCAACTATGCAACTTGTGCAGAGTGCAAAATAATTTGAAGTTTATGGTGGCTTTGAAGTATTATGGGTACTTATTAATTAAGTAAAGTAACTTTGCAAAAAGTTTTTCCAAAAGATTTCAAGCTTTAGTTTTATGGCAAATATCAGAGATAATTTTTTAATGAATAAGGATGAGTATATATATGTTTTACGGCTGAACTTCGATAGTTTATACTTCCGCCAACCTTAATTTTGGTTTTCGTTCATTTAATAAGATTGATAAATAATAAATTATTAAGTTCAGCTTTCCCCTTTTCGTCTCCAGTTTCTAAAAAATCGTTGTAGTTGTAGAGTAAAATATGGCTGTAAATAAATCTGTTTTCCTAACAGAACTTTGATTTTCGCTAGGTTCATTCTACTCCCCTCTAAGTCCCATCCATTTCCCCCAGTGTATAGCACGTTTCAGAGTCAAGGTGACACCACTGGACCGGGAGGAATCAATGGCACGAGATGCGGTTGTGCAACATTCAAGCAGACCGCGTGCGGAAATGCAGTATGTGAAAGTGTTTTCCACAGCCGACGTTTCCACAGCAGCACTAACAGCATCAACAGCAGCTGAATCAATAACATCAACACAGAAATCAAAGCATTAAGCCATCAACTACGAAGCCAGACCGGTTCACGTGGCGTATGCGTAATGCAGATGACTCGATTTGGCGCTACAGAGGATGGGCATGACTTGGCTCACGGTTAAGGTTGGAGCTGTAATTAAAATTCTTTGGCCAATTATTCTAATGTGCAAAGCCACCCGCACGTCGCAGCATTTACGCTTCAATTACTTTCCGAGTTCCGTCATAAATTTCCAACACCTCACCAGGTGAGACGGAGGTGTGTGTGTGGGTGTTTTGTGGGTGGAGCAACTCTGAGCCAGGTTTGGTGGCTAATTTCGGCTGCCGCTGACATTTTTATTTGTTATTTTGTTATTTTTTTTATTATAATTTCGTGCTCGTTACTTGCTTATTATTATTCGACTTGGCCCGACGCAATTTATGGCACTTTAATTAATTGTTGCTGAGACATTTTTCGGAATAATCAGAATATGTTTTTTGAACTTCCCTGAAAGGGGGACCCCTCCCATTCCAGATTATTGCGAATTACCTCATTGATTTATCGCTCTAATGACTAGCACCTGTCACTGACTAAACGTGCTTATAAATCATATTCTAAGGAGACAGATTACATCAGCACAAATGTGTAAAAATTCCCCAACACTTTCTTTTTTGGCTGGCAAAAATATTTTTGTTTAATATTTAAATGAACATGAATCAAGAACAAAAGAAATTCTTAATTAGTTAGTAAACAAAGTTAAAGATAATAAGCAGTTAGAAAGTAAGGCTTCAGGCAGTAAACAAATGAATATAACTTTGTTATTATGTAAATTAATAAACGAAACTTTTTAATTAATATTAAAAGGTAAGTAATTTGTGTTTAAAAAGTCATTATTATGAAATTTTTCTTTCAAAACGTTGAAATCCTTAGGTTAAAATCTTGTAAACCCACCTCCTGTGACCTGTAAAATTGCAATGACATCACCACCCCCAAAACATATAACCTGACACTACTTTTCTTTGAAACCCCTAGTAGATAGATAATAAAATAGCAAATTGCGTCCCATTTGCGAGATATTCGCGTGTCGAAGTCACAGTCGTGCCCATATATATACCTATGGGTATCCACAAGCTCCATGCGAGCACAGATGGAGATTTATTTGATCGGCTAACGCAACGAAATAAATTGCGAGCAAATTATTGCGAGTGTTTCCGCTGTGTTTTGGCCAAAAACGAGAGTAAAAGTGGCCACCGACCAGCGGCGGGGAGTTGGGAGAGATCTCTCAATGAAATTTTCTGCCCCGAATTGGCAGTCAGTTTGCACTCAAAGAAATAGTAAGAAAAATATAATAAGAAAAAATATACTCTTTAAAATATATATATTTAAAGAAATCATATGGACGCAGCCTACGAAAAGTATACTAAAATAAAGCTCTGCACAATTATACATAAAAATAAAGATCATCCTTTAATTTTACCATTTTAAGAACCCATGGACTATTTTCATGGATTCTTCTTTAATATTAAAGTAGAATATAATATTTCAAAAATTGTGATAAAAAGCATTAAACAAGAGCTCGAAATGTATATTCTTTTAAATAATAATAAATATATATTTATAAATAATATAATCCTGTAACTTTGAACAGTCAATGTGGTTTAAAAATTATCCCCAAAAAAACATAGTTTTTAAAATGATTGAAATTATATTTATTTGCATTATTTAGTTATCATTTAAATATAAATTAAATTTTTCCCATGTGCCTTTGCCAGTTATCCAACTGGTTTCTTGTTTGGACGGATGCTTGCCTGGTGGCTTGGGTCTCTGCAGCATATGTTGCAGTTGCAGTTGCTGTTGGGGTTTCTGCTGCGGAGTCTGCGGTGGCTGTGGCGGTTACGTGAGAATCGCCTGGCGAGATGACTCCCGACGTGGCGAACTCCTTTTGGGCGCGATCAAAAGTGGAAAATCACGTTTTCCTTGGCGCGCAATTTGGTGTTTACTTTATTGTTTCCCCCCTCAAACTTGCCTGTCGAAATGGTAACAAAACAGCAACAAGAGTTTCTTTTTCCGTTGCGCAACCATCGCCCCCGCAGCCTCTACCGCTCAGCCTCTCCTCCTCCTCCCCTTTGTAACTTACGCAACCTAAAATTGCTCGGCTGACCCCAAAAAATAAAGACAGAAAAAATAATAATAGCTGAACAAAGAATTCTGCAAAATGCTAAAAAACAAAGCAATCATAACTCCCCATTGTCGCTGACCTTCGCTCTGATCACAGTTTGCTTTTAATTAAAACCCACTTCAATTACGATCGCTCCGCTCCAAATTCACCATCTGAGATGATAAATGAGGCGGGGAAAACTCGAATTTAATGCTTTAGTTTTGCGTTTTTTTCGGCCTGCATTCTGAGCACGAACAAAGAGCTAATGAAGCTCATATAGCTGCCATCGAGACTTTCAAATCGATCCGACACATGTGGATCGTATTTGATTTCGCTTAATGGCTTGGTTCCGATTTGCTGGTTACGTGGATTTTTTCGGGGAGTGTTTTTTTGCATATGGTACTAACCCCCTCCCAGGGAGTGCATGTTGCGATGGTTATTTATTCGCTATTTCCCCGTTTTCAAATTCGATTATGTGGCTTCCGCCTGGGGGATGGGTGCTGCCATGAATCATGCGGCATGAAAACCCACAGAAATCGAGAGCGGAAAATCTAGTTCATGTCGCAAGCGGATGCCTGCCATGTCCAGCCTTGCCGAGTTTGTGGAAAATCCGCTTCTAAATGGTCATGTTTTTTAGCCAAGACCATGAATCTTGCGGCGAGGAAGCTTAACAGAAATTGAGAGTGGAAAATCTAGTTGAAGAGGCTTAGCTTTATTTGGAAAAGGAAAATCTTTGATGATTCATAAGCGGGTTTCTTTGTTTATTTATTGTTGGGTACAAATATTTGTTGCTGAATGAATTTAAACAGAATAATAGTATAAGCTAAAATCATTTAATGAGGGTCACAAACTCGTCACTAATTTGAGAACAAAGCAAAAGACTCAGGACACAAACCTGACAAGAAATTAGGGATAAAAATAAGCAAAACAAATCGGTAGTTAAGTTGTTGTGAATGACACTATAATTTTTACTAGCACTTAAGTTTTTACTGCCTATAAATATGTACAATATTATTGCAAATATTATTTATTGGATCTTTAGAACCTATTAAGACAAAATATATATTTGAACAACTACTTAAGCGAAACAAAATTCCCAAACCAAACCACCGAATTTTACTGTTTACTTGTCATTTTCGTTATGCTTTATGAAGTTTTCATCAAATAATTATTAAAAAACCCAAAGAACTTGTCAATAAACTGCTTGGCAAACCCTCCGCTGTTTACCGAAGCAAATAATAATTTCTAATTGCTCAAATTCCACACGGCAGCCGCCGAGCAAAACATGAACATGAAACTCTATATTCAGCTAATGAAACATTTCATTAGACACCATCAATTCCGAGAATGCGACCCGCAAAGCAGCCGCCGAGCGAGTGAGACTATTGAATTACAGAGCCGCGGAAAGACACCCACACAGAAATTTTTATATTATTTCACCAGGGCGGATCACAGATCGAAGATGGGAGATCAGAGATCCGGGGGAACTAGGGGAATTCTGACTGACAGCTCGCTGTCAGATTTCGAGCAAAGCCCGCAGATTTTTGGCGGTGGGAAGCAGCTGACAAACAACAACAATCTGCCGTACAAAATTGTATTAAATTTCGTTAGTTGTTTGACTTTTCGTAACTTGCGCAAAAAAAAAACTACGAAAACTTAACGAGTAAAAGCAAAAAAAAAGTGCTTGCCTTTTTCGGTCAACGATTTTTTCGGCTGCGGCATTTCCTGTTTGTCTTTTGGCCGTTTATTGACTTGGAGCCCCACCAAAAAAAGCGATACGTAAAACTATACAGGAACCTTGTAAGCAGTTATACAATCCCCTTAGATCTAATGGTGTAGCAGCCATGCCTTCGGCTGGGGCTCCAACTATGGCCATGTCGAGAGTGTGGGCTCCCAGAACCCGCCCCTGAAGTGAATTACTCTTGCGAATATGCGACCACGCAGCAAGCTGCCTGTCTTGTTTGTCCCAGTCAAGAGCCATTCAATTAGATCTGAAACAAACCGCAGCCAGTTGATTTACAGCCCCTAAGTAACCTAGTTTTACGCCGGCCAGCTGCCACTGGTTGCTAATCACTATTTATAGAATTTATTAGTCAAATGCATTGGAGGAATTTGCAAACTGAATCAGAACAGAGTGGGTTTCGAGAGAAGATTTTATTTCTTTATGAGGGGTTAACATATTTTTGGAACAGCTTTTATGTTAGCTATACAAATTAAATGATTAAATCTGGCGAATGTGAATATTTTACTATGTTGATTAAGCAATATAATTGTGTTTAATAATTGCTTATACATTTATTTAGATTTAAACTAGCTTCTAGTAGAACCAATCGTAACTTTTCATAGTTTTTACTTCTCATTAATTATTATTATTAATAACTAAACCAGTTTGCCTTATAGAGACTTTGAAGTATAGATGCTCAGCTGCCAGTCAAAGAATGAATTCAGATTAATGTAATTATAAGAATAATAAACATTAGTTAAAAGAGATTCTTAATGTCATCTTTATTAATGTGTGAACATATTTATTTACTATTTCTTTATTTTTCGGAAAATATAATAGCAGAAATACATAAAGCGACAAGGCATTAATTCATTTTTGCAAAAAGTCATCTCATATATCATAAGTATACCCTTTAAATTTAATTTAAAAAACTATAAAATATTTATTAATTGGTCTTAAAATTATTACTTTCTCTACTAAAATTTTCAAAATGTATCTTTAATTCGTTCCTCTTAAAACTCTTCTCTGAACTGCACTCAACTGCAGCCTCAACAAGAAAATTCAAAACAAAAAGCAACCCCAACCACATTTTGCATTGCAATTTATTGCATCATATGTTCAGGCTGCTGCTCCCCATATTTGTGGCACTTGGGGTGTGATAAACGAGTGAATAAGCGACCGAGTGTTGCGTGAATGCGAATGGGTGTTGCAATGCAGCCCCCATGGATGGATGTTACGTGTGAAGTCCGCCCGAGTCACGCATAGAACAAGCCGAAGCAGAGTAGAATATAAAATGTAATTGATAATTAAGCGATAATCATGCAATTGACATGCAACGGACGGACTGTCAAAACAAATGTTCATTATCGAGAGCCGTAAAAAATTATGGAAGCACAAATGGCCATAAGCATATACATATGCTTTATGCCTGCCGACAAGGTCAGCCAGAAGCGTCACACGTAGGCGGACGGGTGAGCTGGTGGAGGAGTGGGTGGTGGAGGAGGAGCACATGGGGGGCACAACCACGAGTATGAACCCGCAGCCAGCTGCTGGCGGCGAAGCGGCGCCAAAACAACAGCTTTAGAGGAATAGACACACACACTTCCGACACTTTTCACTTTCGTTGTGTTTGACACAAATATTAGACTTGCATAACGAGTTACACAGTTGCATAACTAGAATGGAAATCAGACTGAAGTCAGTGGGGTATTATAATTCATTTTATGTACAATTCTGCTCTAAATAGCAAAAATAATTTACTGTGGTTTTTAATATATGCAACAAGTTCTGAATATTTGAAGAAAAATGCCGGTTTTTGCAACATTTCACCTTTGCAAGGTATTTTAATTACAGTAAAAGCCTGAAACGCATTAAAGAAATCATTATAAAATTTATATTCTTGACCAGCATCAAAAGACGAATTGATCTGCCAAGTTTGTAGGAAACAAATTTTACTTAATGTTTTCCATCGTTAAAATTTTCAAACATTAAAATAAAACTTGATTTATCAAAAAATTTTATTTTTATACGCTGATTTATTAATATAAATAAAATAAATCTAAATTAAATTAATGCTTTTTTTGCTTAGTTATGATCGGTTTTCATGATACACTTGCCAGCTGCAAGGGTACACAAACTACGGTTGTATGTCAGAGTTGTACAACTGTCGTGAGCATTAAGAACTATTTTTAAATTATATATAAATCCTAACATATAACCAAAACTCTTTATTATTATTATTTAAATATTCTTAATATTATTACTGATTATTATTACTGATCTTTAAAATTATCACTACAATTACAATAATTATACCTAAGATTTATTAATCTATGCATTAAACTCAGCTCTTAAATAATTGTTCTCTATATTTTCAATAATATTTCCTAATATCTAAGTTGCACAACCAGAACCCCAGGCCAGACATCGTCTGTTCTGGGGCGTCTTCAAAATTTAGCGCATCGGCTGCGCCCAATTTGTCGAGGCGTGAAAGAGTGGAACCGGGCGGCGTTTTCTTTTGAGTTGATCGGCGGCGCGAAGTTGGGTAATGCGCCATGATGAAGGTCGCCGGCAGCTGCTGCTCGGTCTGAGGAGAGTGCGCCTGCTAACCAAGTGGAAAATCCACCTGATGTGGCACCAAACTGTGCTGTGCTGTGCTTTGCTGTGTTGTGTTTTGTTGCCAACTGTGATTCATCCAATTATTCGGGCCTGAGTTTGGCAAGTTCGTGTCTTGAGTCTTTTGTTTTTCAAGTTGATTTTTTGTGCTGCTGCTTCGCGCTTCGTCGCCAAAAATGTTTCCGCAATTTGGCACTGCACTTGGCACTTGGCAGCTCTTTGGGAGCTCTAGCAGCTGCTCCAATTTGTCAAAGCTGGGCACCGGAGCCGCCCCAGAAACGAAAACAAGGGGACACAGGCTACACCCGGCTGACATTCGGCCCCAAAAGAGAGTGAAAGCTGCACGAGCAGCAAGCACTCGAATCGGAATCGCATTAAATTTCAGCTCAGCTGCGACTTCGATCCAACTTCGACTTCGACATGGGCCAATGCAGGCAGTTGTTGTTCATTGCTCGCTCGTGTTTTAATTTCGTGTTGTATAAAGTGTTGCTTCTTCCCCCGCACAGCCACGGCTCTCACCCAAAAACCCCCTCGTTTTCATTGTCAGCGTGCGGGCATGCAACGGCCTAGCTCCGTAGAAGCCCGAGCTCCTCCTCAAATGCTAAAGCGTATTTCATAATTGTGCCTGGGCCCGATGCACATATCAAGCGAAATTAATCATAGTAATTGCCGGCGTTGGGCTTAACTCGGTCTGCGCTCTGCGTGTAAATGAACTCAGCGACTGAGGCCAAGCGCTGTGGGAAAAGCCGCATTTTTGGCAGCGTTTTCCTACCGCTAGGGACCATGCCCCAGCCGGGGCGCCATCTGTGTCAGCGTTGAATGCAAAAATGCGAGCTATGTGTGATAATTGGGTTTTACTTTCGAACTGGTGCACTCAGAGAAATGGGTGGAGTGGGGACCTTAGGTAATTTGGGGCTTAAGTTTGCCCTAAATATAGTAATTACTCGGAACGAAGAGACAACCTCTTATTAAACATGTAGAAGTAGAATTCGTAGACAGTTTACAATAATCTTCTTAATTTAATAAATTGTATTGTTTTCTAAATATAATATAAATAAAGCACTTGTAGAAGAAAATGTAAACTTTAAGCATCAAGGCTTAAGATGTATCCCCACAAATACTCTCTAAGACTTGAATACTTCTTGTATTGATTTTAAAGCTCTACGTTTTTTAACTTTAAAGTTTAATTTATCCTTTATTTTCAACAGTTTATTTAAATATCTTAATTTCTTCGACTGCGTGAAATTTCCATTGCCACTGGGTTGGGAAAATTTGTGAAAAAGGGCCAGGCCAGCCCGGCTGACTTTGGCATACTTTCGATGCCAAGCGGATTGATTAGCATCTCCGCCCCGCGCTGCAGCACCCTCATCTGGCATTCAGCTCGTGTCCCATGCGTGGGACTCGTATCTGGGCATATATATTTCTTATTCTCCCCGATAAACTGGCGACATTGTTCCGCGCTCGCTGTCAGTTCTTGTGTGGGCAATCCAACGCCGATTGTCTGTGGTGGCAAGCGTTGGTTGCCTCGTTTGCACGCTTAACAACTGCAAACTGTCAGTCAGCAGCTTACCAAGCTGGCTTTTCTACTCTATTATTGTAGGTAAGCAATCAAAAATATATGTGCTGGGCGGGACAGACAGAAGTGTGACAGGGTAAAGGTATTTTTTAGGGCAAAGGGAACTCAAAGCTATAAAAATTTGGCTTGACACAGAAAATATTTCTCTCCTGAAGTGACATTTTATTGATATCTAAAAGAGACCCAGGCTTAAATGTTTAAGCTTAAAAAATCGTTACAGATATCTTGAAAATCAAGAACTAAATTCATAAAAAATGGTAAACATGTAATAATATTATGACAAATTTCTGGATAATCAATTTCCAAATTAAAATAATATATTCCACATGTTTATTACCCTATTTTCACTAACAAAATTCTACAAAAGTGTTGTATTTGTATACACATTACCCTTGTGGAGTGACCTAATGCATTAATTGCGGTGGAGTCTCACCCAGAACATCTTCCCACATCACTCACCGTGGCAGAGTGACCCGCCACTTATGGCTGTGACCGCATTCGGATCCGCTTCCCATTCGGCTGCAAAACAGCAGCTGTGTCTAATTTGTTAGGAAGGCCATTAAAACAGTGCAAAATTCTCTAGTTTCGCGTGTGAACTGAGAATGGAGGGGGATAAATTAGCCACCTTCCTTGGGCTGGTTAGGAATTGGGTCAGCCTGTGGGATAGAGCTCGATGGGTCTGCGGAATGTAGCCGAAAAGTTGCAGCATCATTGATGGTCGAAAGCGATTTATGGCCAAATAATTTATGCGTGAAATGCAGAAAAACAAAATGCGAAAGACAAAACTACGCCGAATTAGCCGCTGGCAGGGGCGGGCTCCATTTGAAATGATATTTAATAATAGGTAATTGTGAAATGAAAAACATGAGAAACAGAAATCAACCGCCGCCCGCCCATATATCAATCCATCTGGGAGAGTTCGTCGCGGACTTGCATAATTATCGCAGAGCAACTAATCTGTTTCGGAGTCTGGCTCTTCGCCCGAAAAAATTCCAAACCAAAAACCTAAAACCCAAAAGCGAAGCCAAGGAAAAGTGCGAGGCAAAATGGCAAAGACAATTTGAATTCATTACCGGCCCGGCTCAGTCTGTCTCCAGCTCTCGGCTATCTCCCTCAAGGTCGCATAGGTAATAAAAGTAAAATGTGGCAAGTGATTCCACTGCGCTAATTAATTCAGTTGCGCTAATTTCGCCCTGCTCTGTTTTTGGTTTCTTTTGGGTGCCCCAGAATGGGGAATGATATATATTCCAAATCAGAAACAGCAAGCCATAAAAAGGGCATATTTATTTTAATTTTATTATTCATTGTGTTTCCAATTTCGGGCTATATTTTTTTGGTTTCCCTTTTTATTCTTCTTTAAGGGCTTTACATATTTCAGTTTAAGTAAAACCAGGAAAAACGCTAGATTCGAAAATACGAAGTTTGTATACCCTTACAGTTTGCAAAGAAAAGAATTTTAAATCGATCATACTAAGCAAACAAATGCAATTATATTCAATTCGGAAAGCTTTTCTAAGCAAGACTTTATCAGATGAAATCTGATACTGATACTGATACTTTACAAAAAATTATATTTTTAATTAAAATTACATTTTTGACAATGAAAAACCCTTATAAAATTTTGAAAAATTGGTTAAAAATTTAAAAAGTAGTTTTCTCAATTTATATACATTATGAATAAATATTTGTATGACAAATTGAAATAAATATATGTCTTTTGGCAATCACTAGCTTTTTGGGCAACTTATGACCTCAAATGCAACTAAAATATTCGCATTTTTTGATCAATATTTATATATATTTATTAGTTTAGTAATTCTGCGTACCTTATAACAAAATAAATTATTTTAACGAAATTTAAAAACAAATGGTAAGCATTTTTTTCTGAAATGGCTAGATCGAGTCTGCTGATAATGCTAATCAATAAAATAAATGATTTATACGGCCGGAAATGTCTCCTGTGACTGACTTTGCAAACTTCTGACTAAAATTATATTACTCTGTGAAAGGGTATAAAAAACTTACAAAAAATAATTTTTTTTTTTTTTGTAAATTTATTAATACAAATTATTATTATTAAAAATAAATAATTTAATTTGTTTTTAAGGCTGAGAAATTCACCAATTTTATTTTAAATATATTTGTTTACCACATTCAAAGTGAAGATTACAAATTATATTTTAACACATTTATTTGAAAATGGCCCTTTTTTAATATTTAAAAACAATGATTCCATATACAACAATATTTTTTTTATCTAAAATATATTCAGATAATAAATATAGCAAACAAGTATACATATAGGAAATAAACAACTCTTATTTTGGTATAAGGTATACCTCACTTCTGTTCCCAAATACGATTTTTTTTTTAACCTTTGTTTACTATTTCTTTGTTTAAATTTTTGACACAAACTAATTTGCATATACTACGGAGCTCGCTCTCTTTCTATACCCATAACAATCTTACTCAGACTCCGCGCTTCTTCTCTAGAGATTTGAGCAATTGTGAACTGCAGTTGGGTTTTTCCCTCGTTTTGTTTTGTTTTGGTTTGTTGGCCCTTTCCGCAGTTGGTTCCCTTCAAAGCCAAGAAAACACGAGGCCCACGTGCTGCTGCCCACTTAAACAAAAAAAAACAGATACAAAGATAGCAGACTACGAGTGAGTTGGAGTATCTGAATACCACATAATCATCCGAATCATCATCATCATCAGTCAGTCTAAGATGCCAGTGACCTTTGGCGGCTGGCCCTCTTCATTTTTCTCGGTTCTCCAATCTGATCGATATCTGGGGGAAGCCTCCGAGATATATAAAGATCCATGTAATGCACGATTTTTGACGAAACCCCATGATCGAGGCCTCCGAAAACAGTTAGGGAATAGCCTCTCGGATTTCCACCGACCCCGCTTCTATTCGTATTCAAATTTCTGGCAAAATCATCTCTAATATGGGTCAAATACTACAGGTTTCTCGTTTCTCGTAGCGAAATATGTGTTAATCGCTTCCCATGAATTATTCAATAAATTTCGTATAAACACAAACACAGAAGGGGTGCGAGGCAACGAACCGGTGTGTGATTTACAGGTGGCAATTAAGAAAAGTGTTGCCAAAACATAGGCAAACAATTTAGCTGACGATTCTACACAGATTTTACGACTTTTAGAACACGTTTACATGGTTTAAGCAGCCGATCAAGGGTTGAGTCAGCTGACGACGGACTTATTTTGTAATCAACTACAAAATTAGCGACAAGTTTTGCAATTTATGAGCGTACTGCACTTGGTCCCATCTCTGCCTCTAAGTGCTTAATTAGTTGGGGGTTACTTTGGTAGCTAATTGCCGGGGACGGATTCCCCAACCCGGGTTAACCCGTAAAAACAAACCAAACGACGCTCTTAAATCTCGACTGCTTCACATAAATTTTCGGTCGAGGTCACTCTATTATCTATGGGGCTATACGTAGATATATTTACGATCCAGCTTAGGGGTGATTGAAACTCGAGACAACAGCCGGCTTCAAATTTGTGGGAAAACTCTGGGTGACATCACTGGAAGCCTGGGATCAATAGAGGAACTCCATTGCAAAGCTTATTTTAACTGGTATAAATTAGCCGGGAATGTGTGTTACTTAAATTACAGTTGTTAACTAAGCTAAGCTAATGCAGAAACCACACATGAATAAGCAAGGCATACTAAAGAGTGGCAAGACTTGAATTATGAAATGCAAAATTCACATTCAAATATGCATAGTGGCATTTAGTTTGTAATTTATTCAAAAAATATATGGTAAATAGCAAAAAACGCTTAAACAGAAATAAAAGTTGAGTAGAAATCTGAATATTACATATTTTATTGGAAGGTATTTGAGTTTATTTTAAACTGATAGCAAGCTTTGACTTTTATTTCCTATGCCCATGTATAAGGCTAAACATTTTCTCATTCTAATACCATCATTCTCACTGTTCGGATCTCAGCTCTTAACAAAAATATAAATTTAAAAAAGTAAAACCATTGTATATATATTTTCTAAATCCTCACGGTAAATAAAGTTCCTAAATTCAAAATCTCATAATTCGAAACTATAAGAAAACTAAGCTAAATATGAAAACTCATATATCCCACAGCTCCGACATGCCTCGCCAAGGAAGCATAATTTCTGGTGCCGGCGGAGATCTGGGCAGGGAGAAGGAGTTCACGGATCACACCAACGAGGAGGTGGCAGAAGGCGTGTCTGCGTTTGCCGGCTGCCGGAAGCCCCGGCCGGATGCAAGCTCGCTATCGGTGCGCCAGTATCTGGACCAGACCGTGGCTCCCATTCTGCTCCATGGCCTGCAGGCACTGGCCCAGGATCGGCCCAGTGACCCGGTGAGCTACCTGGCCACGTATCTGCTGAAGAACAAGAACCGCTGCGACGAGGTCAACTCGGTTGACACGTAACCCTTTACTTAGTGTTTTGTGTTTATTGAACGAATGTCTGTCAACCACTGCTGTTTCTCGCTGATTTGTTCCCCAATTCTTGTGCACCAAGCCATTGTTTGATTAAAGATGTTGTGCTGGCACCCTCCCCACTTACCAGCCACGAATTATTCATAATGATCCTTGGCAGCTTTCAAATATTTTCCGATTTAATTTACAATTTATTTGCCGTTGCCTTTTCACGGCTCTGTTCACACGCACAAGATTTTCCGAATTATATGCGAGTTGGATTCAGCGGTTGCCAATTTTGGCAATCTTCATTATCGGCAATTAGCCAAAGGCTCTCAATTAGTTCCAGCTCCCGGCGGCTGTTATAACTCTTTTAATTTTTATCTATTTATTTTCGTCGAACACTTCCGATTGCGTCCCACGCTCGTTGCAATGCGATATTTTTCGATTTACTTGGGGGCTTACTCGGTTTGGGCCAGGTTTTCGTTTTCGACTCGCGCTCTCCCGTGTGTGTCTGCTCGGCTGGCTGGCTCGTTCGCCACTAAATTCGCAGCGCGCTTAGTTGACGGTTTAAAAACTTCAAATTCGAAACCGACACCGAGCCGGGCTTCGTCGGCAGTTGCTTCGTATTCCGCCGCTTGGTTTTGGCCACAGCAGTAATCTACTTTGGGGCGAGTAAGCCGATTTCTCGCTCCGGGAGGCCCACCCGCAAGTGTCACGCGCCAAAATCGAACTTGTTCCGGCTGCGAGGCCTCATCGATCGCTCAGCTGAGCTCTCAACCCCGGCACATCGCCTCGAATAATTGATTCTAATTACTAAACCAGGTCCAAAGATCACAGGGCAGTGCATCTCTTGGCTGAGTCGCAGCAGCTTTGAAATACTTCAGGTTTCCAATTCATTTTTTCGAAAGGGTTTTTGTGCGCCAGCGGCCTTGGCAAGTTGGATCTTGAAGTGCGAAGCGGGTTCAGATTGAAGTGGAGTTAGATAACTTGAAGTTTCTCGACAGTTTCCGATCAGTTTAAAAAATTATTATTAAAATACTCCGCTTTTATCGAGACAAATAAACATGTCTAAAAATACAATAAAAAAAGATCTCCAGGCGATTTGCAATTTGAGTCAGCGTTTTTTGTTTTTTAACTGGAAAGGTAAATATTTGATTGTCAAGGGAGAAAGGCCAAGTGCAAAAGCTTTTGTCTGACTTTGATACCCTTCGCCAAAGGGGGAAGGGCATTATCTAATTAGAAGGGGAGCGGAAAAGGTGTCTAGACACTACATTCCCTCGGAAAAGTGATTCATTTTTGAGGGTTAACTATTTATTTATGATTAATATCTGAGTTTTAATGTGAGTTAATCAACTTTCCTGGTAAAGCTGCCACATAGGTAGCAGTAAACTCGTTTAATTCCAATTAATAAAATTTATAAAAAAAAAAAAAAAAAAAAGAGTTAATCAACTTGAAGTTAACTTGCAATGTTAAAGTCATATTAAAAATGATAAACAAACATTAAATACAGCTTTGAATGAAACTATAGCTTATTTAAAGTATTTTGTATTCAATTTTAACTATTTATTCTACATTCAACGAGTTTTGTTATACTTTAAAGCTGAATAATTCAGAAAAATTCCATTAAATGTATTTCTAAGCATAAATTTCGAATAACCTAACCCATAAATATTCCTTACTCATATTCTGATATATATTTTTGTGTTTACAAACATAACCATTATATTTCCCCTAATGAGTAGTCTCTCAAATAGGGTATGCAATCCAAATATTCATAATCCATTAGAAATATAGAAAACAAAGAAACACAAGACAGCAAAACAACAGCCGTCCGTCCGTCCCACACGGATAATAAAAGTCCGGCACATATGATTTCTGATGGCGTATATATTGCCATCTGTATCTGGATCTCACTCACTCTCTCAGTGCTCGCCTTGTGGCTCGAATTAATTAAAAAATCAAAGTCGTTGTAATTATTTGTCTCGCCTGCAAAAAAAAAAAGCGCCTGGCACTCCGGAGCACCATAACAGCTCTCGAGATCTTAAGACCCGAAAGTGGAGTTGCAAATTGAACTCGCTTTATTTTGGCGCCACAGCTGCCATTGTGCTGGTGAGCTTGGAGTCCGTGGGCGCCTTGGAGCCGCCGGCGCCGCCTGTCTAATGGAGCAGCGTACTCCAAGGCCTCCGACTCAGACTGGCGGTTGATAAAGCGATCAGGCATAGGCTCAGCTATATATCCGATGCACGGCTGACGTCACGGCATTCTATGAAATCATTTTCTGATCGAAACGAAAGGTAGGTTCGGTAGAGGGATAAATCAGCCAGCATTCCAATGAATAATCATAGCCCCGAATGCTAGATGCTCGTATATTTGCCAGCTAGTTCAATAAACAAAACTACACGGCTTCGGTGGCGATACGAATTACAAATGCAGCTCACAGCCCGCGGACTTTGACTTTGACGACCCACTGTGCGTATGAGCGACGCGGAACAAAATCGTATTCGAAGCCTGGTTTGGGGGTATTCGGATTATTTATGCGTTACATGCGAAACACAGAGACGAATTTGAATTTGAATATTTCACATGACGCATTCGTTCGGTTGACATGCGTGTCTGCGACAAATGTCGCTCCAAACAGAAGCAGGCCACGCCTCCCTCCATCACTATGTCACTATCCCTAACCGAGCACAGAGAAAAAATTAAATATATATTAGACAAGGTCTGTGTTTTATACTTAGCTTAGATATATAATTAATAATCTTCCAGTCACGAAATACAATCTGGAATTTTCGACATTAAACGGAAATAATTTCTTGGTAATACTGAAAAGATAGTACCTCTATTTCCGTGTTGGTTTCCTATACATTTTCTTAATTTTTTGCAGGTAATGTAATTTTACAATGTGAAATTCATACTCTATAATATTTTTAAATGTTAAATATTTTGGTAAATGTTTTAAAGAGTGTTTGAAAATTAAATGAAATATTTATGTATAACTATAGAATAATATCTTTGGTAAATTAACCTGTAGACACAACGCTTTCACCTAAAAACCCCTCAAAAATCATACCGAACATGCTGAAATAATTATCATCAACGCACTTAGTTATAATTTATCCTATAATTTAACTTAAAAATAAATAAAAGAATGCATATTATTCATTTTAAAATATGTTCTTATTTCACTGTTATAAACTTTAGACAATTTTCTACTAAACTTCAAACATCCTATTGAATTTCTTTGATTTTAACATAACCAATCTCTAAATTTCCCTTAAAAATTACATTAAGACCATGACAAACACCTCATATTTACCTTCAGTGCATCGAACACAATCAACATTCATTGACAATTGAAATTAAATTGATTGAAATGCGATTAGCAAAATGAATATCAAACGGCAGCAGCAACAACAATGACTGAACTAACACTATAAATGTTTTGTTTATTTCGAATTGAATAATCACACATAAGAGGGACGGCCAGGCAGGTGTAAAATAAAACATTTTAGGGGGAGTGAAATGATATTGGCATACATCGATTCGGCAAACTGATCAGTAGGCTATTTTTATGGCCCCGACATGAATTGTTTTTGGCCATTTTCCTGCAGAGTCACGGAATCTTGAAGTGCGGTGACAATGCCTTATATAATGCAATGAGATAATCATCATTATGTCAGCTCAACTGGGCCAAGCTGGGCTCAGGTGAATTAGCGCTAGATATATCATATATATACTTATATACCCCAGATCTAAGGCCCAGCTATGATCTCAGCGGATTTTAGAACTGTGAAAGTTCTGGCTTTCGGATGGAACCCCCACGCAATGGCCAGCATAAAATGGAGTGGAGCTGCTCCACTTCGGGCACAAATAAGACTTTTCTGACCAGACAGAGCCAACGAACAGCATGACCTACGCTAATAGGGAAAAAAGAAAGATGGAAAGAACGCTCGGACCGGAGAAATATAAACTAATTTTAGCAGTTGCGACATCGCCAAAATATCAGAGTATCGGAATATTGAGGGCCAGCGCAGAGCAACAACAAAAGTTCGCTGAACTGCACAAAAGCTACAAAATATTGGTATATAATAAGACAAAGCCGGGCTTCATTAGCCCCGGTCTCATCACCATCACCATCGCCATCATCGTCGAAGAAAGCAGCGGCATCAGCGGCTGCCGAAGATTGGACATCGTCGAAAACGAACAAAAAATGCACACAAATCAACGTTAGAATTTGGAATTCCAGCGGGAACAAAGCGGAGAAAGATGGCGAGTCCGGAGCTGGGAGAGCTGCCAAATTCCTGGTATATGGTCAAGGTAAATTGACTTTTTATAGACAGTGACAACAATTAATTATATTTTAATATGCTGCGCAGCTTGGCTTATTAGTTTATAGTATCAACAATACAAATTAAAGAACCCCTCCATCCAACTTTGGACGCGACGAACCCATGGCGCGACCTCGAAGAAAGGCCGCCGCCGAAAGTCATCGAACTTTCTCCCTGTTCTTTTCGCCGGCTAATTTCTATATTAGGTGTCATGGTCCCCGGCTGTCGGTGGCTCTCGATTAATTACCCCAACAGCTGCTATCATTTATAACTTCGACCCAGGGGAGTCCATCTCCCCTAGATCTGCTATCTGTTACAATTTGTAAATGACCAACTGGGAGCTCCCAGGGCGCAAGGTCGAACAAATTTGCCTAAAACACAATCGCAGCGATCAGCAGCTAAATTGCCGTGACAAGTGAACACCAAGTTAGTTGGGAACTCCAGCAGCCTCCGGAGAAAAGAACAGAACGGAACGGAGAATTATACAATCGCGTGAGTCTTCTCAGAGCTGCGAATCTTTGTTGCTTAATTCTCCTTTGTAAGCGTCGTGGTTGTCGGTGACATGCGAACAGAATGGTTATGGATAGAATGGTTATGGCCAGATAGATGGACTGTTGGATGGATGGATGGTCTTTGGTGTGCGATTGGTGTCTCTTAGCAGCCACTTTCCAGCGTCTGAGCTGTAATTAATGGCAGCTTACGAGTTAGCCGCAAATTAGCCACATGACACAGCGCCCGCAGAAGTGGTAGGCGTCTCGAGACAGATCCGAGACTGAGGTGGAGACGGATTTAAATGGTTTCTGGTGGGCACCAGAACTGACCCCATCCGGGAGAACTCTTTTACCACTTCACTTCCATGGCTTGTTAAGAGAGTCGCCATCAGCTTCCGTTTGATTGGAGGCGTTGCGGTTGTCGACTTTACAGAGTGGGCGGTTCTTGACTCTTGGCATATAAAAAGTTTGATTAAGCGCATAAATATGCAAATACAAAGTCAATCAATTGGATTACAGCATTAAGACCATTTTAGTAAGTCTATTAATGAAGTATTACATTCTAAATTATGTCTAAATCTAGTTTAAAACTATTTAAATGAAAGCAATTTCAAAACGTAAAGTTGGAGACTTACTAAAAGCAAATTCATAAAATTACATGAAACCTCTCAATAAGTAATTTATATTAAAACCAAACTAGGAAACAGCTTCACAAAATACTCATTTATGGTTTCCACATATTGTCCATATGATGTTTATTCCAGAATTCTGTTTCTGTTGCTTACTAAGTACTAAAATACAGTTCACCCTCAGATTCCAGTTCGCTCCAAGCGCAGCTAGTTGAGGGGATTCGATGTCTTGGCGCTCTCCAGGCGAATGGCATTAATGAGCTCATAGTTAACCAGGAAGGTGAAGCGCAGACCTGAGATCTCAACAGTGCAATTGTGAGCCAGACGGGTTTTGTTAGCAGACAGCAAGGGAGTGCCATCTATGAAGATGGCCCGCTTGCCCTCGTTGGCAATGAAGAAGTCTCCGTTGCTGCGCAACTTGATGGTTCCCTGGCGACGTGAGATCTTTGCCGCTGGACCCTCTAGGGAAAGATCTACATCCACTACGCAGTCCTTGGCATCCCGGCCAAAGGTAATCTCTTTAGAGCGCATTAAGTAGCGCACATGGCGGCCACACAGACAGGCCAGTGTCTGATTATCGAACTCGGAGGCAGCAGTCGGACCAAGTACTGAATCTACAAGGACGCCCCAGCGGGAGAGCTCGTTCTCCAGCAAGCGAATATCGCGCTTGTTGCGGCGATCCGCCAGGGCTCTCTCCAACTCCAAGGCCTCGTCACGCGGCTCGTTGAGATCGTGCTCAAAGATCTGATCCTCGGCATCCGAGAAGCTAAGCGGCTGTTGATCCGCGCCATAGACCGGCTTCACCGTCTGATCCGGCAGAAGGCTATACTGCTTCAGTAGCAGCCAGTGGTTATGCAGGGACTTGGCGGTGCGAGCGCTGTAGAAGATCGAGGCGTTCTTATCGAGGAGCTCCTGGAATTGCTCGACCTTTGGTTGCTCCGTCTGTGAAAGTAAGCATAGGAATTAGTACTCCGCTATAATTTGTATTTCCTGTTGATATGTTACACTCACGCTCTTAATTGTGCCTAGTAAATCTTCTTCCTGGACGCTGTACAGGGCCTTGCGCTGAACGGAATCCACGAGCTCGGGATGCAGGTTGCGCATGGCGGACACAGCAATCCTCGAGACAGCCGGCTCATATAGCAGGGCATACCAGCGCTGCTGAAGCTCCTGCAGAGTAAACTTGCAGGAGAATTTTACGCCACGGTGTATAATCCTTAGGTCGTTGGTCTGCTGGATGCCAATGATCAGGGCCAAATCATCGATTGGCTTCCAGCGGCCCAGATCCTTGGTGGCCGTCTGACCAAGGGTTCTGCCATTCCGGCGCTGCGACTTCTTGCTGGCCGGGCGGACGGGACGCGAGCGCCTCTCGCTGGCAGCTGGACGCTCCATAACGGGCGGCTTAGGTTGCACTACGGCCGGAACTGGGGGCGCAACAGGCAGCAACGGAGTCACGGGTGGTGCTGGCGTGGTGGGCGTGACCAAGGGCAGTGAAGCAACAGTGCTAGGGGTCCCGGGAACTAGGGAATCCGCCGAAGCGGGCGTTAGAGGCGGCTCCGGCGTTGGAATGGGAATGGTAAGAGGCGCTAGCGTGGTGTGCGGCACCCCGACCAGAGATGGATAGTTTTGCGAAGTGGTTCTCGGTCTGTTGTTGCGATTGGCGTCCGTTCCGCTGCGATTTGTGGGCACTGCGATGTTGTACTCGACTATTTCATCATCAAAGCGCTTCCTTTTGATTGTTCGAGACGAACTGTCGGCGGCGGGAAAACGAAAATGAATGATTACCAAGCGCTTTTTCCCTCGTTGACATATCTGTCAAATCCTGTTATTCTTACCTCCTTCGTTTCTGGTCGTTTTGCAGCTCAATCGGCAGATTTTGTATCGGAGCTCGCAGTAACGGAGTGGCAATTACAGTCGCGGCTGCTGCATTAGTCGCTACTGTTGTTGTTGCTGACACCACTGTACTTGTGCCCGTGCCTGTCGTCGTTGTTTTTGCTGCTGCTGGCGACGGCACGCCTACTGTGATTAGTGTGCTTGCAGGTTGAGGGGGCTGCTGAACCAGGGGGACTGCGGGTAGGCTGGGGGCGGTCACTGCACTGTTAGCAGAAACCGAGATTCTTGTAATTTCCATGGCTCTGACGGGGATTTATTGCTAAAAATTAACTTTTTCCGCGACGCACTACACAAAAGAGTGTGACCGTTGCCAATATCGATAACAAGGGCTTACGATACAATGGAGTTCTCGTACGATACGATATTTTCGCTTACTTTGTTTGAAAGTCTGGCAGCGCCATTGTTATATCGGAGTATCATCGAAGCTTTGCCATCTCTATGTAAAATTTGTTTACTCCGACTTTTGTTTAAATTAGCGAATTTGGGCCACAACGCCAGACCAGCATTACTCAGCATCGATGCGAGCATCTAGATGAGTGCCTGGATGAGCGGGCAAGAGTGTTTACGCGACAGCCACATAAATATCACCCGGAAATATGAGGTAAGCCATCGGACAGAGCGAGCACAAAAACAAAACACTGGCCCTCGTACATATTATGACTAATCGATTCGCAGTTTGCACTACGCGGAATCGGAGTCTTCACAGTCAGAGAGCAAAATGGACATCTCGGAGACGCCGACGGACTCCACTGGCATCTCGCCGTTGGCCGATGATGTCGTGACCTCTGATCCGCCCAAGAACATCCTGGCGCTGGAGAAGGAAAGTGAGATTGTACAGGATGTGGCGAAGACGACCACGACTTCCAGCTTGGACAATCGAATTCTCCGGATCGAAATGCTGCCCATTGAGACGATGCCGCCGCAACGACATACCATCGAGCGCACGCTGGCAAACAGCCATCCGCTGATGTCGCCCACAAACACGGACTCCGACTCCGAGCCTTTCCAGCTGAAGAAACAGGAGAAGCCGCAAGCGCGTAGCAACTTTCCGGACGTGGTGCCCGCCACAGAGACGGTGCAGGCAAAGAACTCGCTTAACCAGTCGCGGAACAAACCCCAGGATGCCAAGGTCAGTCTGTTGAGGGCCAACAGTCCGGACATTCTGAGCAGCGAATCGGATGCCGATGTGTCGCAGTATTTGGCTGCGGTGGAGTCTAATTTCCAGTCGGTCTCCCTGATGCCCAATGGCAATGGCAAGAAGTCCAAGCGGACCACCACTCTCCCCGGCGGAGAGGACATCTCCAGCCTGGACTCTATATCCAACCACAGCTTCGATGACGACGAGGACATCGAGCATAATCTTGCCTCATTGAGTCCCTCAAGCTCGATCATTGACGGTCTGGACGGCGAGGACGACGACGACGACTGCGAAGGCCCCGAGCTATTGCCCGACCATGACGATGACCTGGAATTGGACCTGGAGTTCGGCCTGGCCACCACACCAACGCCACATGCCCCGGCTACGGCTACTACCCCCGGCGCCTCCACTCTGCCACAATATACGGCTGCTGAGGAGCGACGCGACTCGCGGAATTGGCAAAAGATCACTCTGCCGGACGGACGCACCCGCGAGATCGACATGCGGGTCATCGAACCCTACAAGCGGGTGCTCTCCCACGGCGGATATCTCAAATCTGGCGGCCAGAACGCCATAGTCATCTTTTGCGCTTGCCACCTGCCGGATAGATCGCGCGCCGACTACAGCTATGTGATGGACAACCTGTTTCTTTACGTGGTCAAGACGCTGGAGCAGCTAGTCACCGATGACTATGTGCTGATCTACCTACACGGCGGCTCCAACAGGCGGAACGTGCCGCCCTTTCCCTGGCTCAAGCGGTGAGTGTTATCTATCTATCTTGTTAATCATCGATTGATTCTGATGATGATTCCCCCACAGTTGCTATCAGCTGCTAGATCGTCGGCTGCGCAAAAGCCTGAAGCACATGTATTTGGTGCATCCCACATTCTGGATCAAGTCGCTGGTGTGGATGGCAAGACCGTTTGTGAGGTGAGTTGAGGAAAGGGTTTGACACGGCTTCGGAAGGAGCTTCATGATAATAAGATCATTTTTCTGTAAGACGTTAGAGAATAGCCCTAATAAGGTTCCCCTGTCCCTTGCAGCACAAAGTTCTGGCGCAAGCTGGTCTACGTAAAGTCCCTGGAGGAACTTGGCCTGCATGTGGCCGTGGAAAAGGCAGCCATTCCGGAAAAGGTGAAGCAGTATGATGCCAAGCGGCACTGAGGATACTGCAATGCCCACAGACTTGTTTTACTCAAACGGAAAACGCTAATGCAGCCGCAACGCATTCATGCCACACTCGCTATACACTAGAATCTGTGCATTACGCATTCCCCATCTCTACGGACTCCGGACTAAGGCTATGTAATCCAACCGATTTGGTTTGCGCTCTCTCGCTATGCTTTAATTTAAGATCTCAATCTTTGTGATACTTTATGTTTGCCTTCTCAGTCAAGTTCCCTCAGCATTTTTCCGGGTGTGAAGCGTGAAGGCGTGAAGTTCGTTCAGCAAGACATCGAACAAGTTTTTGTAGTTCTTTATTGGCAGCCGTAGTAGAATCGTATTAGAAGGCACAGGGCCATCCCCATATTTATACCATGTAGTTATCGTGTAGCTTCCGCTTCATATACATACATATATTTTGTAATGGAACAGACATACATACGCAACCAGAAACCACCAAACTTACGAACCTGTTACCTTTTCTCGTAGCAACACGAAGTTGGAGCACCTAAACTGAATTTAAAAATAAGTAATTGAAAATCTTTAGCTGAATTTTGCATTCAATGTTGTATGTTCCAAGCACGAATCGAATCGAAACTCACACTGACACTGCGACGATGACCCCATGCCAGTTGCCAGTAGCAGGTGCCACCAGTATCCATATCTGCATACCCCTCACACCGCATCCACCATCAGAGTTAGCCGATTAGACTGTAAGTGACCAGTAGCGACCATTCTCTGTGGCATCCACACACACGGACACACGTAGAATCTCTATATATAGCGGATAATGTGACGTACAATTTAGGGCAATGAATGTAACCGATTGATATTACGAGCGACATTTTGTTGGTTTCCTTTTACCGCTTTAAACAAACAATAACTAACAATAATAATAATAAAGCGCAAGATAATTTGTATTTATTATACGGCCAAACACGCGAAGTATGTCCTACGAGTAATAGGTCTGGTCGCAGTCCCACAGGTCGTTGTCCTCGTGGAACTGGATGAGCACCAGCTCATACGTCACAATGGTGCCGGCAACCTAAAGACGAGAATAATATTTATAACTGAACGCAGTTGTCGGATGTGTCATAATGACTCACACTCAGCACCAGCTTTCTGGTGAGGTAAAAGAACTTCATCCCAGTCAGGGCCACCTCATCGCTAATAACCTCCTCGGTAAATCTCTTTACCTCTGAACACCAGGACTCCTTGGGCACACAGCGCAGGTATCTCAGCGTTAGCCTGGATTCATCATGCACGCTGGCAGAGTAAAGAGACACCGCCAAGGTGCGACCAATGAGGAAGATGAGTGAGAAGTAAAAGTACACAGCATGCGCCACTGATGGCATAGTGCTAAAGGAAACCCGTAGAGGATTAGTTAATCAAGACTGTATAAGTTATAATCAACACTATATAAAGAATGGTATTTTCTTCAATACCCACTTTAGACTCCGCAGCAACTGGACGCATATAAAGTATAGATTGTTCGAAAAGGACACCATGGTAATTAGGGAGATAGCATCGTCCATTTTGTCGCATAAAATGCAAATATTTCTGTATTGAATGCGACGTTCCGACCAGTAAGTGGAAGCCATGTTCTGCAAGTAATCATTATTTTCGGGTAATAATAGTTGGCAATCCCAATCCCTTTACCATGCCCTTGAAATTCCGCAGGTCATCGTTGAGCTGGCGGAACTTGGATGCCAGTCCAATGCTGACAATCATCACAAACATGTCCATATAATTCCATATAAAGGTCGAGCAGACGTTCTGGAACTTTCCCCACAAGGCCAACGGGGTCGAGTAGCTGGCTACGAAGAAGATCTCGTCGTTGGTGCGGAGAAAGTAGTTCTGAATGGGATCGGCGGTGCGGTTGCAAAATGATGCGTAGTTTATGGCTGAGATCATGCTCAAGATGTGCTCGGCTGTATATTAGGATAAATAAAATAAGTAAATCCATATTTAGCAGTCATAACTTACCAACAGACAGCATCATGCCCACCAGCATAACCATGGAAATGGTGTGACCCATCTTCCTTCTGCCCATCTGTGTCTGATACTGCGGCAGATCCTGCTCCACGGTGTGCCAGTACATCATCAGTTGGGGCCACCGCCGGGCCAGATTGAGAGACACCATTAGCACCAGCAAAACGGATCCTCGGAATATAATGGGCTTAATGCTGTTAAAACTAATCGGATTGTGTAAGACCTTATACAACGATAGTCCAAAGTTCGCGAAGCTCGACGCGATGAAGAGCAAACAGAAACAGGTTCGAATGTTTCGCCAGGAGAAGCTCAGATTTGAAGGATGCTTGGCCGTGACTCCCTTCACCGGCATCATGGCAAAAAATTCGGCCACTAGTAGGACACGGCCCACAGCCTGGTGGAAGGTTCCATCGCTGAGGAAGGCTTCCTTGTTGGTACGGGAAAGCTCTGTTTAAAATGAATTTAATTTAGTAATGAAATTAATTATAATAATTATATTTGTATAAATATTAACTGGGCAACGTATTCCGGACCTCGTACTCCTTCTCAATCTGACTTTTGTAGTTTTCACAACTCTCCTGGAAGGCTTTCTTGCGGGCACTGAAGATACATTAATAAAGAAGATACGGATTTTTCTATAATGTTATTACGCTTTATTAATAAATTAGAATACTTCACCCTCTCCCACCTTTCGTGAATCAAATCCAGCTTACGCGTCAACGGTGACCTGGTCACCTTCTTCTTAAGCCGGCGCAGTTTGCTCTCCAGCTTGGGCAGGATCTTCATCCTGCAACTGGCTGTTTCCACTGGCAAAAACCAACTGACCAGAGGCAACCTAAAAGCCAACAGGAGCCCGGACAGTTACCATTAAAAACACCTGTTGTTTTGCACTTATCTATAATTAAGGACTAGCAACAACAATGAAAGCACATATTTTGCGGGCTTAACCCTAAACCGTGTGTTGTACCAACACTCCCCCGAAAAAGTTCAGCCCTCAAAGCAGCCGAGCACCTTATCCTCGCCGTTGAACTGCAGCAAAATCAGTTCGTAGGTCACAATTGTGCCAGCCACCTAACGGATATAATATATAAATATAGTTCTATAATTGGATAGTTTTGTTTACAAACCGAAATGACAACGCCGCGGGTCAGACGAAATAATTTTAAGCCAGTCAGGGCAACATTGTCCAAATGCACCTCCTCAGAAAAGCGCTTAAGCTGGCAAATGAGAATAATTAGAAAACTTTAAGTAATTAGTAATATCCCCCGCTTACCTCATCGCACCAATATTCACGCGGCACCAGACGAAAGATGAGCAGGGGTCGCTTGGACTCATCATTAATACTGGAACTATATAGGGACAGGATTAAAGTGCGGCCAAGCAGATAGATGAGGGAGAACCAGAAGTACAGGGCATGCAACACCGAAGGTTTAGTCCTGAAAGCATATTATATAGTAGAATATTTAAATCAGAAATTAAAAAAAGGGACTCACTGCATACTCTTCAAGATTTTGCCGCAGATAAAATACAAATTATTGGTAAAGCACAGCATGGTAATGGTCGATATGCCATCGTCTACCATATCGCAGAGTTTGCAGAGATTCCGGAAGTTGACCCGACACTGCATCCAGTGGTCCATAGTGGTGGGCTGCAAAGAGGATAAATAGAAGGGTTACTTCATAGTCTCAGAACTCGACCCAGACCCCATACCAGTCTCGCCTCTCGCATCATGTAATCATTCAGTTGACGGAAACGAGCAGCCAGAGCCACACTCACGGCCATCACGAAGATGTCGTTGAAATTCCATGCGAAAGTGCTCAAAATATTTATCACTTTTCCCAGCAACCCCAGGAAGTGAGTATAGTCCACAAAGTAGAACACCGAGGAAAAATTCAAGTACAGAAAACTGTCAATGGGATGTCCCGGTATCTTGGGACAGGAGTTGACGTAGTAGACCATACTCAGCATGCTCATCAGGTGCTCCACTGGAAGAAATCAATAATTAAATATGAATTTAGAAACAAATGAATGATTACTTACCCAGCGAGCAAGTGGTGGCTACAATTGTAATCCACTTAATGTGCTGCGACAGAGCTCTGCGCTCCTTGGCAGATTTCAAAGGTGGTAACTTGGCTTCCACCAGTTGCCATTCCTGGGCAATGCCTGGCCACTTTGTGGCCAGTTGTAGAAACGCCAACGAGATGAGGAATATGGACAAGTAGAAGACCAGAGTCTCCACCGAGTCAAAATTAAAAGTCACATTGGTCACAAAGGCCACAAGGTAACCGGAGACCACACCAAAGCAAAGAATAGTGACAAGGGCGTAGTAGGTGCGGGCACTGGACCAGGCAAAGGCCAGATCCTCGGCGAACTTGGAGCTGACGCCGCGAACTGGCATTAGGGCAAAGATCTGGGCGATGATGAGGACTAAAAATAAAAAGAAAAAATATATTTTCGTAAAAATTAATTTGTATTTAATAAATCTTTAATAATATTTATATTAACCTGGCTTGATAGCTTCTTGGAAAGATCCGCTGTATTTATAATCCTCTGATCTTCTGAGATGTCGCAGAAAAGCTTTAACTGGGAATTTGAAAACATTTTAAATAATAAAAAGAAACCAATGAAAACTTACTCATCGCGAATTGGAAACGTTTGGTTGGCTTGGAGACCACTTTGTACTTGAGGATGCCCAGGGTGATACTGAAAAGTAATTCAATCCCAGTTGCAACTCCAAAGTTTAAAAAATACTAGACATACTCGCTGCCCACGCGTGATCTTCGCCAGAATTTGATGCGATCGATGATTCTGCGCCGCTTGGCCGCATCCCCAGTGGTCCTGGCCATGTTCGGTGCTCGACTGACTGCCCCGACAAATGGTTAAGCCCACAAATTGCTACTGGTTACGGCTAATAAATGGTCTCCGTGCCAATTGTGCGCTTATCTGTAAATAATCTTGTGCAAATGCGAGGAGCTGACAGCCGGCGGCGACAAGCTCATGAAGTATGTATTAATGAAATGGAGTTAGGAATAGAATATGCTCATGGAGGAGCCGGCTGCCCGGCTGCATATGTCCGGCTGTGTTACGGCACCCTCCATTTCGTGAAATAGAACCAGTTCGTAGCCAAAGGCAGCGGCTGTCATCTGTGGGAGTTAGGGGAACGAATTAACAAACTATTTAAAATGACAATTTACTCACCGCAAAGATAAGCCTGCGTGTAAGATGGAAGTAACCCTTTCCACTTAGAGCAAACGATTCATTGCGGAGCATTTCACTTAGGCGCTCCAAGTCGTCACACCAACAGCTTGAAGGGATCTCGTACAGAGTGTTGGATATATCCTTCGCTTCCTGGGGTATCGAGGCAGCGGCAAACATCATGTTCATCAAGCGGGTAATCACATACAGCAAGCAAAACCAGAAGTACAGTTCGTCCATGAAAGCGCCTTTAACTCTAAAATATTTTAAAATAAATGTATATATTTACAAAATCTAAATGTTTATAATCTAAAAACTCACCGAAAACTATGGTAGACTTGCACACAAATAAAGTACATATTGTGAGCGAAGGACACCAATATCAAGCCAGACAGCTCCTTGTCGTAGAGCTTCTGAAGATCATGCAGGTCCAAAAAATCCGTACGTATTTCCTGCCACAATTCCCTTCCCGAATTCGCTTTCCCCAAATTCTGACGGATGCGCCAATGCATCTGCTGAAACCGAATTCTTAACGATCGACACATAAGAACCAGAAAGATATCCCCAAAGTTCCACACAAAGGTCATGGAAATCGTACTCCACTCGATAAAGAGCACCAGCCAGGAGTTGTAGGGAATGACAGAGAATAGCTCCTGGCGTTCGCGTTCAAAGTAATTTTGCAAAAAGCCTACTTCAAGCCGGCACTCCCTGATCTGCTTGCAGTTGCTCCAAACGGCACTGCCCACATAGGTGAGGTGTTCACACAGAGCGGCGACCAGGAGAATGAAACCCCAGCGGCGAAGATAGGTACTGTACTTGACTCCGTTGGGACATTGGTAGCAGGGTTTCAGAAAGATCCGTTCACATCGCGAGGTCTGACGAATGATGTGGGGCCATCGAGGCGCTATGCTTATAAAGGCTCCAAAACAGAATATACAAATTACACTAAAGCTGAGGGAACCTGTAAGAGAGGTTGAAGAAAAAAGCAAGCATTATAACGATCCCTAAAATCAATTTCAAATAAATAATCTTACCTATAGTATAAATCTTGAGGCCATTATGCATAACAAGTTTAGCTGAGAACACAAAATCTCCGATCACGAATACGAACACCCCTACGAATAACAAAACAAACGGAGAAAGCCAGCGAAAGCTAACATTCTGAGGCGGATCACTGGACTTGATGCCGTATAGGGGCAGTACCCCGAAAATCCGTGCTATGACTAGAACATGACCGATGGCGTGATGCAGGGTATTTTCCTGGTGGCTCTCCACGGACCGCTCCATCCGAAGACCGCGACTAGACAAATTGCTCTTCAACAGGGGCGTGATAGCTGAGACACTTCCCCACAAAACGCTTCTGACACGCATTCTGTTGCTGCGATAACATCTGACAGGTATAATTGATTGGGTGCCATTTCACAAACTTCATCAAGTGCAAAATAAGCGAAAAAAGCGATTTAGGAAAATATGCTCTTGGAGGAGCCGACGCCGCCCTCACAGAAGCTCTTCTCCACCTCGGAGCCAGCCATTTGGTTGATCAGCACGAGTTCATAGACCATCAGAGTGGCAGCCATCTGAAAGGATACATTTCTTAATAATATTAGAGAATTCCCTTAGGCTTTAACTCACCGCAAATATTAAACGTTTTGTTAGCAGAAAATAACCCTTGCCAGTGAGCGCAAAATGGTCTGTCAGAAAAATCTCGTTCATTCGTTTGAGTTCGACGCACCAAAATTCTGTGGGAATTTCGTAGAGGGAATAGGATATCTCTCGGGCTTCTTGGGGTATGGAGGAGGCAGCGAACATCATGTTGGTAACTCGAATTATGACATAGGAGAGACAGAACCAGAAGTACAATTCATCAGCATAGTTGCCTTTGGATCTAAGCAAAGAAATATCATAGAATATCATACACTATATGCTTAAGCTAGTTTTATAAACTCACTGAAAGCTATGGTAAATTTGCACACACACAAAGTACATGTTGTGGGCACAGGAGAGCACAATAAGGCCGGACAACTCCTTGTCGTACAGTCCCAGCAGATCACTTAGATCCAGAAGGTCACAACGAATCCGTTGCCAGAACTCATTCGGCATCCGCTGCCCCATATGCTGGCGTATGCGCCAGTGTAGCTGCTGGAATCTCATCTGCATGCCCCGGCAGATGAGCACCAGAAAAATGTCCACAAAGTTCCAAGCAAATGTCATCGACAAGGTGGTCCACTCAATAAAGGGTATCCACCAAGCAGTAAAGTGCATTACGAGGAAGAGCTGCTGGCGCTCGCGCTGGAAATAGTTCTGCCAGAAGTCCACATTCAGCTTGCACTCCACAATGGCCAAGTGGTTGTTGTACAGGGCACTGCCCACATAGGTGGAGTGCTCGCAAAGAGCGGCCACCAGAAGACCCACACCCCAGAGACGAAGCCTCCGGGAGTAGCGACGCCCTGCTCGGGAATCGTAGGCGGGCTCAAGGAAAATCTGCTCGCACTCAGCTGTTCGGCAAATGATGTGGGGCCAGCGACGGGAGAGCAGCAGGAAGACCCCAAAGCAGAAGATACAAATCACGCTGAAGCTAAGGGAGCCTAGGAGTGGATCCTTTAGAATATATACAACATTAATTAGGAGCTCCTACCTATGGTATAGATCTTTAAGCCGTTGTCGAACACCCTTTTTGAGGATAATACACAGTCCACAATTGAGAAGGTTAAAAGAACCAGAGCAGCCACAAGAGACAATGATAGCCATCGAAAGCGAACTTTATCAGGACGAGAACTTGGCCAGACTCCTGCCACTGGCAGAACGCCAAAGAACTGGGCTATGACCAGAACTGTATTAACAAGAGAAATTCTGGGATATTAAAAGCTTTAACTTGATTCTACAAAACACTCACAAGGTCCAATCCCGTGCTGGAGCGTATTTTTAGTCCCCTTCTGTCCCGAATGCTTCATGACGGCGCGCTGTTGGCTAGCAAATGAAAAACGGAAGCGGACACGCCATAAAAAGGAGGGCGGTTTCCATTCATTTATCCTTGTTTTTCCGATTAGGATCTCGTGCGGCGGATTTGGTGCATGGTGCGTGGGCGTGACACTTATTACTAAATATGCTCTTGAGTTGCCTTAGTCCGGGCTCTAGAATTCCCTGCAGTATTGAGTCTTTTGCCTGATGGCACCTTGGTTAATGACATCCGATATCATGAGCTCATACGTAATAATGGTGGTGCCCATCTTAGAAAGGGTAAAATATGAGGTACAATATGGTGCAGTAGTTTGTAGCTTGAACTCACAGCTAGGACGAGTGAGCGGGTGAGGTAGAAGAAGCCGCTGCCGGAGAGAGCAGTCATGTCATTGCCCAACTGCTCGCTGAACCGCTGAACCTGCGGAGGAGCGTAAAAGAATATTATATAGGACATATTATTTAAAGGATAACCCACTTCTATGGACCACGCCCTGCTGGGCACATCCCGCAAAGCTGTGACTATCTTGCGTTCGAAATCGTTGATAGACGAAGCCACGAATATGGTGAGCAAGGTGCGGACTACAGCGAAAATCAGAGAGTACCAGAAGGCCACCATCACTATGAAGTCCACGCCAATGTTTCTATTTCAAAATAATAAATACAATTAATTAATATCCAATAGGGACTTCTTTTTCCCTTCTTCCACCCACTTGAAGCTGTTGAACAACTGAAAGCATATAAAAGACATGTTGTTGCCAAAGGCCAGGAGCACCAAGGGAGCTATGGCGGCATCTAGGAGGCGCACGAGACGCTTTAAGGCCAGGTAGTGCTCCCGCACTTCTGTCCAGAACACCGCAGGCATAACCTTCCTGTGAACAGCAGCAATCCTTCGATATAGTTGATGAAATCTGGCAGCCAATCCAATGCCAATGCACATGATGAAGCAGTCGGTGAAGGAGCGGGGATAAGCAATGGTTTCGTTGACCCACTAAAATAAATAATGATTACATTAAAAAAAAAGAACTGTATGTGGTAATTCTCGCCTCAAAAATAGGCAACAGCCAAATGTGATAGGGCAGGATCATGTACAGATGCGGTCGCTCCCACTTGTAGATGCTCTCGAAGTAGGTCACATTGATCTTGCACTGGATACGCTCCATATTGCTTAGGTGAAACGAGTTGAGCAGCAGGAGACAGTGCTCCACTAAAGGACTCATTAATTAAATCAATAATTAAAACTATTAATTAAATAATTACCCAAAGCCGATGACATAACCACTGCAAACACTATATGAATGCGCCTTTTTATCTTATATTCCCCGTAGAAACGATAGGGAACCCTTAGGAAGAGCTTCTCCACACCTTGCCACGTGCGCATGATACTCGGCCAACGGATGGCCAATCTCCAGAAAAACAGGTGCTCCAGAAGGCAAACAATATACAAGGACAGCGTGCTGGAATTGTGAAAGCTAATGGCCACATTGACGACATAGTTAATGACGGCTCCAAATTCGCATAGATTGAGGATCACGATGAGGCCGGAGTAGAAGACGCGCGGCGAGAGCCACCTGTACCGGAGGTCCGCCACATCCAAGGCGCGGACATGGCTAACCGGTAGCAGGCCATAGATTTGTGAAATGAAAAGAACTAAAAGAAAGAACAATATTCGTTATTATTGTTTAATAATTTGGTTTCTAAGAACTTGATCAGAAAAAAGATAGTTTAAAGATAAAAAAAAAAAATATATGTAGCTATATTTCTAAATATTTATACACTAAACTAAATCAAATCTAAATAAAAACCCTTCTCCAAGACCTACCTTTCGAAACCGCGCGGTGGAATGTCTCGCCCTGCGGCATGGCCGAACTTACAACTCTCACTGCCCGGCGGAGTGACAATCTGGTGTGCGAAAACCCCCTAGCAGAGCCAAGAGGGGCGTGGTTGTGCTTAACGATTTAGCAACTAAGTATTTACAACTAATTGCTGCGCCTGTCACTGGCAGCTGACATGACAAATGTGAAGGTGATGGGGGCATGGGGGATGAGAATGTGTGCGGGTGCAGTTGGCGTCCATCAGGCGCACAGGGGCTGCAGTCCTTTGCGGCGATTGGGTTCATCGAATTGCAGCAGGACCAGCTCGTAGGTGACAATAGTTCCTGCCATCTGGGGGGAAAAGAGCACATAGGTGAGAACATAAACAAGCATTTTGTATAAAGGGCGCCTTTACCTACCCCAAAGAGCAGGCGACGGGTGAGGAAGTAGAACTTCTTGCCGGACAGGGCCACAGTCTGTGTGGTCATCTGAAATATCAGGCGCTCCAACTCCACGCACCAGCTACGGCTGGACACACGCCTGAGAACACCCAGGCCACGCTTGGACTCCTCATTGATGTCGGCAGCCGTAAGAAACACAAAGGCGGTGCGTCCAATGAGGTAAAGCAGCGAATACCAGAAGTATATATAGTTAATAGGCCACCGAAGTTTGCTGCAGATATTATAGCAAATCGGTTAATAATATAAAGGTAATGGAACTTAATTGTAAAATATAAATCAAAATAAACTCACTTGAACACATTGAGCAGCTGGTAGCACACAAAGTACAAGTTATTCACACAGGAAAGTAATATCAAGCTGGACATGTTGCAGTCCACAAACTCTAGAAGCTCACACATCTTGACGTAGTGCTCCCGGATTTGTATAAACGTAGATTCGGCCACTTCCTCATGCTCCAGCTTACGAATACGAGAAGTTATCTGCGCAAACCTATAGGCCAGACCCTTGCTAATCATCATGATGAACAGGTCCATGTAGTTCCAAACGAAAGTGCAGGCGCCGTTTATTAACTAAGGGAGAAATATTTGTAGCAGTTCAAGTTAAATATTTATACCAATTACCAGTATAAAGGCAGCCACAACTGGGCTGTAAGGCAGCAGCCGAAATACATAGTCATAGTTCCTCTGTATGTAATCATTCAAAGTGGGCTCAGCGGTTATATTGCGGCAGATCTCTATACGACGCTTGTAGCTCAGAATGGCCGACACCTGGTACAGGGCATGTTCACCTGAAATGGAACACCTATTGAGATCTTATCATCATGGAAACATACCCAAAGGCTCACCCAACGACAAGCCAATTATGGCCAAGGCAGCCAACTGCACTCTGCGCGCCAGATTCCTTTTGGGTATCTCATATGGCGGCCTGGTGAAGACCATTTCTGTTCTGGTCCAGTGGCGGATGAGTGCAGGCCAGCGGCGAGCCAGGCGTATAAAGATGACATAAGCAGTCAGCACACAGCCAAAAAAAACGAGACCCACTGTGAGCATATATAACTCTTGAATTTAATTAAGAAAATACTATAGTTATATATGTAACTCTTACCAAAATTCTTGGCACTGATGCCTATCTGCAGCAGGTGCGTAAACATGCCCAAAAACATGATGCTTGTGGCAGTCATAAATATAAGGGTGATTATCATGGGCAGCGATTTGTAGGCAAAGCGCACTCTTCGCGGATTTGAAGACCGGATGCCCAGCAAAGGCATCACAGCGAAGCATTGGGCCAGGAACATGACTAGAAATGAAGTTAAATTAATAATTACTAAATTTTAATTGAAAAGAAATAATAGTTAACTTACAAGGATACACAGCGCGATGAAACAAGTCCAGGCTCTCGTAGTTGGGCAACTTTTCGCTGGCCATCACATTGAACTCCAGGTTTGAAGCCTCCACAAACTTGGGTGGAGGAGTCTCCAGCTTAGGTGGACCCTCGCCCACCATGGGCTTAACTCCATTACCCTTAGTAGCACTTTTGCGATTATTTAAAGTAGTAGGTCCTTCCATGACGCTGGTCTTTTTTGCACTGACACGCAGTGCAGAATTTGAATAGGTGCAAAGCTTGTCATGGGGCGGAGCTGGGCACCGCAGGCGGCTCCACAATGGTTTTCGGGTGGGCAACCAAGTGAAGTGCCGCTTACTGGCACTAATTACGGGTTTTTGCCTTAAGCCCGGCCAGAGGATGTAAACAACAATTATGAGACTAGTTCATGCAAAGCGGGATTAGAGCAGACGGAGCTAACAGACTTGAGGAACATGTCGAAAGCATCGGATAGCATCCTCAAACAGCTGAAGGTGCAACGGCAAAGGCAGCGAGCTGTCGCCGCTATGCGATGTCGCTGTGCCCAGGGAGGATTGGAGTTCGAGCAGCTGGATACGTTTTTCAGAGCCATTAGGCCATGTATGACATTTGTTTAGCTTTACATTAATTGAAATAATCTATAAACTCTTATTTTTAGATCTCTGTGTGGCGCAATTCTTTGGCGTTATGCCCTTGGCTAATATCCTGAGTCGCGATCCTCAGGACGTTAAATTTAAGGTGCGAAGTCTGGGAACTGGAGTCACCGGTCTCTTTCTGCTTCTGGGAGGTCTGAAGACCCTGATAGGGGCGAATGTTCTCTTCAAGGCAGGACTCAATGCCAAGAATATGGGTGAGTTAAAATCGTTTCTTACTAACACATTAAACTTCCACTTTTCTTATCCTACAGTTGGATTGGTTTTCCTCATTGTGGGCATCATTAACTGGTTGAATTTTGTGGGCTTAGCTCGGTCCTGGTCGCAGATAATGTTGCCCTGGAGCTCTCTAGATATTCTGATGCTATTTCCTCCCTACAAGCGCTGTAACCGAACACTTCGTTCCAAGGTCAACGTCATTGTGATTGCCGTGGGTTGTCTGGGATTGGGTGAGTTGGCCTTTTTAACTTAATGCTTCTTACTTAGAACTTTTCCTTTCTCTGCAGTGGATCATGCTCTTTACTACATCTCAGGATACTTTAGTTACAGCAAGCATATCCGGGATTGTCAAACGAATCACTCGCGGGTTTCCTTCGGTTTCTATCTGGAAAAAGAGTTTTCTGATGTCTTGTTTCTGCTTCCTTTTAATATATTCACCATGTTGTATGGTTTTGTAAGGATGTCCTATAACATTTTTTGTTATAACAATTAAGTTTTTTATAATAATTTCAGTGGATAAATTTCGCTTTTACCTTTTTGTGGAACTTCATGGACATCTTTATAGTGATTACCAGCATTGGGTTGGCTCAGAGATTCCAACAGTTTTCTGAGAGAGTCATCGGCTTGGCAGGTCGCGTGAGTAAGCTTCTGAATACTATTCAACATTTTCCAAATATATATTCTTCTTTAAGTACGTGCCCGATGCCCTGTGGTATGATATCCGCCGGGATCACATACGCCTTTGTGAGCTGACTAGCCTGGTGGACGCCAGCATGTCGAGTATTGTGTTCGTCTCCTGTGCAAACAATGTCTATGTAATCTGCAATCAGGCTTTGGCCATCTTCACGTGAGAAATCCTATGTATATTTCCATCAGTAATTAATTGTTTTTAATGATTTAGAAAGCTACGACATCCCATTAATTACGCGTACTTTTGGTACTCACTTTTCTTTCTGATGGCAAGGACCAGCCTGGTCTTTATGAGTGGCTCCAAGATAAGGGATGCCTCGCTGCTGCCTCTGAAATCGGTGTATCTGGTGCCGAGTGATCACTGGACTCAGGAGGTGCAACGTTTTGCCAACCAGTTGACCAGCGAGTTTGTAGGCCTGTCCGGATATCGCCTGTTTTATTTGACAAGAAGGAGTCTGTTTGGGGTAAGGTCTGGTATTAGTTCATAGTATCCTTAGATTTTACTTAGTATCTTCTTACCAATCCCTTGTAGATGCTGACCACCCTGGTCACCTATGAGCTGATGCTTTTACAAGTGGATGCCAAGAGTCGCAAAGAAGGTCCAATATGTGTTTGAGTAGAAATTATAAACAGGATTCCTGGAGAATTCCATAAATAAATTATATTTAAGTTTGAAAACGAACACTGAAATTAAACAGAATTGATAAATTGCTAATAAAAATATTCAAGTTTAAAAATGTCAATCACATATTCATCAGTTTTATAAATATAAAGCTCCTCAATACCTTCCGGAATATTGGTAAAAGAAAATTACAAAGCGACCTTCTGCTCCTGAATTTACTATAATTCCAACGTAAGAGTTCATCAAACTCTGCCAGGACTCGGCTCTCGAGCAACAGGGTTAGGGTTGCCTGTCGATTTTTGCTGGTTGGAATAAATGGCCAAAATGCTGCCTGGATAATTGGCCATTTGAAATATCATTTCAATTTTCGGGCTCGCTGTCGTCCTCAGAGGTCGGGCAAGTCCACAAATGGGAGGGTAACCAAAGTCGTTTGCCATTAGTTTCAATTATTTTTACACATGTTCACAAACGTAATGTTTATGGCAACTCAACGAGTTGTCACTGGTAGGTGGAGTGTTTAGACACTGTACCCAAAAACACAGGAGAAGGAGAAGGAGGAACCAAAGGAGGAGGAGTAGTTGCCAAACAGGAACACGGCAGCAGGAGCAGGAGGAGTCCGAAATGGCTTTTCAATTTCAAGACTCAGCCTTTGACACTTTGCCAATTAACACTTTCCTGGTTACCGATTGCCATTTTTGTTTATGGAAAAGACCAGCCGCCCGCCTACTGTATTTCTGTGGTGGTGCAGGTGGAGCAACCCGGGGGGCAATTATCCTGTCACGAAAGTTTGTACGCAGCCGAAGCAGGTAGCAAAACAAAATGCCAACAAAAACAAAGGCCGCGGTCATTAACGGGCGCCGGCACCCCCATTTCCGGACGCGGAACTCTGAACTCAGCAGCACGTGAGTCAGTGGCGGCAACCCTCAAGCGGCTACCTTTGTTGTTGTGGCCCCGCTGTCATGGCAACCGCTCGAAAATGAAAACCGAACGCACGCCCCGGGAGAGTTGTGTGAAAAATCGGGAAAATTTTTCACTCAGAACGCTAGGAGCCGCCAAGGAGCGAGGCCATGAGCCACAAGCATGAGCATGGACATCCCGGAGACCGTATCCGTGCGCAAGTTCCGCGACTTCTCGGCGCGCCAGAAGCAGGAGCTCTACGAGACGTTGCTGGAGCTGGCCGAGTCCATAGAGGAGTTGCCCAAGAAGTCGCTGCGCAAGACCCTAGAGGTCACGCTGGCCGTGCTGGAGTACAAGGGCGAGCAGGTGCAGCGGCTGCAGGAACAAAGCTCAGCAGGCGGCGGCGGCACTACAGGAGCAATCTCTGACCGCCGCCTGCAGGACGAGAATGATAAGCTGAAACGAATGCTCCAGAAGCTGGAAGATGAGCGCGATGGCCTAAAAAGCAAGGGCAAGGAGGTGAGTATGGGGTTACCTAATGAAATAAGAGTGTCTCGTAATAAAATACCTCAAAAGTTAGGGGAGGAAATCCGCCAGTTGGAGCTGCGCCTTAGGGAGGCCGCCCAGCAGGCCGAGGCCAGCGACAAGGACTCCTCGGATCCGCTCTCCGAACTGGACAAACAGGAACAGTTACTCCAGAACATTGACGCCAAGAACAAGCACATCAAGAGGCTGCTGAAAGAAATAGAAGTGAGTTACTTTACTTTTTGAAGATATATCCCTAACCCTCTCCCTTTCCAGACCCTTCAAAACCAAAACATAGTTCAATCCAAGACTATAGTGGTCCACGAACGCGAACTGGAGAATATCCAGGCCAATCTTGTACAGCTTAGCCAGAACATAACCAAGGTGGAGGAGGAACGCAAGTGCCTTAAGCAAAAGGAGCAGCAGCAGATTCTGGAGATCTCTCGACTGGAGGGCAATGTTACTTTCCTGGAGGTGGAGCGCGAAAAGCAGGAGGTGGAAATGCGGCAGTTCCTGGACAAGTATGAGAGCAAATCACTCAGCTGGAGGCAGGAGCTCGAGGAGCGGGACAGGGAGGTGGAACGTCTAAAGAAACAGTTGGAGGGCAAGAGTACCAACTCGGTGCTGACCACATCATCCAGCAGCCACAGTCAACTGGAGGAGGAGCACACTAAAATGAGACATGTAAGAAATGGGTTGTATTTATAATTTACTTTTCATAATTTGGCATACACAGCTCTTGGAATCCCGCGAGCAACGCATCGAAAAGCTGGAAGCTAAGCTCCATGCGATGGCCCAGGAGATGGTCAATTCCACCAAGGTGATGAACCAGTTGTCCATGGAGCGGGAGCGTGACCAGGATCCAGAGCAGCCGCGTGCCTGCTGTCAGATGATTGAGGAACGCCTCCGAGTGGCCAGTGTCCGTAACCAGCAACTCTCAGAGATGCTAGACGCCTCCGAGCAGGATAACGTTCTCAAGTCTAAGCAAGCCCTGCACGCCTTGAGTGCCTTGGAAGCCTACAAGCGGGGTGAGGATGGCTTGGTGCCCGCTCTGAGGCGTTGCTCTGGCCTGGAACAGAAGTTGGCGGAACGGGATAAGCAGCTGAGGACCTACATCCAGGAGCTGAATGCTCAGCATGAAGTGATGCAGGAAAACGAACTACTACGTCGTCGCCTGCACATCCCCGATGATGTTGTGGTCTTGGCCAAAAATGTACGTTCCAAGCAACGAAGCAAGGACAAGCAGATCGAGCGACTGACCCTCAAATTGCGTACATCGGAGGAGCTGCGTCTTCAGCTTAAGCTGGAAAAGAGTGAACTAAGGTAAGTTATTTACATTACTACTTGATTCCATTAACCTATTCTTCCGGGCAGGCGGAAACTCTTGGAGCTGCAAAAGGAGCAACCACAGCAACTGGACGAGTCCCTGCTGCAGCAGCCCAGCGAGGTGGGCGAAGTGCCCGCCAGTGTTCCGCTGGAGAACTCACCGCGACGTGGCCAGGGCGATGGGGCAGCCAGCTCCGAAATGCAAAATCGTTACGAGGAAGTCCTAGCCGAGAATGAGACTCTGCGCTCGGGCATGTACGAGATCCTGGAGAAGTTACGGGAATACGATGGTGAGTTGGGGTATTCAGTTAAAGGAAATATATTAAATTAGTATATTTTACAGCCACTTCGGAGCATATTACCATTGACTCCGAGCTCCTACGTCGCCTTATTGAAGCTCTTCCTAGTGGAGCGGCCACGCCGCAGCGTCTTCAAGGACAGCTGCTTGAACTGAAGGCCCGCGAGGAGGCACTCCGTCAACTGTTGCAGCAGCAAAACTACAGTGACTCGGAAACTGGTGAATTGTCCTCCGTGCAGAGCTTGTGCGATGTCCCAGAGATGCCAGAGGAACCAGCCGAGCCGGAGGTGGATCCTCACATCAACACAGCCACACGTCCTACATCACCCACTGAAGCTAACGATGGCTTGCAACGACCTGTGATCCCGGACACGGACACGGAACCCAGGTCAGAGGTACAGGCAGAACTGGCCATCCTTCGGAAACACTACGAAGAACTACGTCTGCACATGTCCGCCGATGGCAGCGAGTTGATGACCCGGAACCAGCAGCTTCACGATCAGTTGGTCAGCTTGGAGTTGCAAATGGCCAAGCAAAGTAGTTCGTACGGGTACATGCGCACAGATTACGATATGCTGCTAAGCGAAACCAGAAAGCAGGAACTTCGCTCCATCGAGGACAAGGCATCTCTATCCAGGCAAGTAGAGCTGCTTAAAAGTGAGCTGTCAGCCACTAGGGATCAGCTGGAAGGGGTTCTAAGACGGCATCTGTACACCGCCGAGGAGCAGCAGCAGTTGGAGCAGAAGAACGCCATCCTGAGCATGCAGCTGGGCCAGGCGATGGAGCAGATGATGGGCGAGCTGAAGCTGCCCGAAATATGCGCAGAGTATGGTATAATTAAGGACAACCATCAGCTGGACTATATCGCGGCCGAGGACTTTGAGAAGCAGCAGCAGGAGCTAGGCAGTTGGAGAACCAAGCAAGCGGAGCTGCAAAGAGAGACCAAGCAGTTGGAGGGGCTGCTGCAGGTGGCCAATGGACAGGTGAAACGTTTCTAAATATCAGAAAAGCTGGACTTACCTCCTTTAATCCGTTAGATCCACTCTCAGCAAAGGCTACTCAATGAGATCACCGATAACCACATCAACCTGCGTCACCTGGTAGCCGATCTTCAAAGCAGCTCCAATGAGAAGCTGATGCTGGCCAAGGTCCAGCGGGATTTGGATAGCGGTGAGTCTACGAAAGCTAAAAGACCCTAACTACTAAGATTCTGCTTCCAGTCAAGGCTGAGTGCTCTCGCTTGGAAACAGAGCGAGAGCAGCTGCAGCTCAAGGCGGATTCCCTGGAAGCCCAATTGATTGTCAGCGAGCTATCCCTTAGGCAAGCGCAGCAGGACTTCCAGCAGGAGCGCAGCAACAGCGATATCAAGCACAAGTATATATAAGTATAAGTCTTGAACCTTCAGAGATGTCACATTATTATTCGGTTTATTTTCAGATTCCTCAAGCATTCGTTGTTCGTACTGAAAGATAAATATGCCAAATTTACGCCACTGGTCTTCCTCACCAACTTTGTGTTCGCCTACCAAAAGTTCCAGCGCCGCCTGGAGGAGGAGCAAGTGCAGCAGCAACAAAAAACCGATTACACCGCTCTGACTGAGGAACTGGCTGAGGCTGTTCAAGCCAAGATCTCGCCCAATGAGGAGAGTTCCCAGCAGCTGGTCAAGCTCATTAAGTCGGAGACCCAAACGAAACTCTTGGAACAGCGCTGTGAGATTCTGCAAACGAAGCAGCTAGAGCTCCAGCGGGAACTGGGCGAGTTAAGGCTGCGCCAGGCCACCGACATGGAACACTGGCAGACCATTCAGGCTCTGTTTGGCGAGGGAGTTGCGCCATCGCAGCCCAAAGTGGATGCCGCAACCAACACAGAGCCAGCGACTCCCATTCCGGCCATGCGAAGAGCCGCCCAGTTGATAGACAAGCAATCTTCGCCCATTGGTTCGCCACTAAGGCGGCACCCGCACCTGGACACCTCCACGCAGGTGGATTCAGTGAAGCTTTCAGAGACGGCGGTCCAGACGAACGGCATGCTCAGCCAGCAGAATCAGGCCGTTCAAACAGCAGGGACGGCGGAGGTCAGCGAAAAGGATTCCCACATGGAACTCCAACAAATGCAAGCTACGTAAGTTAGGTTTTAATATATAAACTTGATATTTAAACCTATATGTATTTTACAAATTATTTACAGCCTCCATGAGGCCAACCAGCGCATAGAAGTCCTTTGCAAACAATTGGAGGCCTCCAGAACGGAGACCCGCGAATCCGAAAGTCCTCACAGTGGAGTAGTCGAGAAGACGATACTTTCCTTCCACACACTGCTCCTGGAGAAGGATCAGTCCATTCAGAAATACCAAGATCTCTTGCAGGCCGAGAGGGATCAGAGCCAGCGGGCGATAAGCAAACAGGCCGCTGAAAATGAATCCCTCAGGGCCACCGTCAACAATCTGAACTTTAATATTAAGACCAAGGATGCAGAAATTGATGTGCTGAAGGCGAAGCTGGAGAAGAAGCTCAAGGCACCAGCGGAACGTAGTACTCCCACTGACGCCAGTTCAAGTTCCGAAACCTCCATTCATGAGCTAACGGATGAAAAGATCGAAGAACTCTTCGAAAGCAGCTCAGCGGAAAGAGTTCCAGAAGAGGTTGAGGTGAATGTGGGCCCAGAAGAACCGGCCAATGAGGAGCCCGAGGGTGAGGAGGAAAAACAGGACACAGAGGAGCTCAAAGAACTGCCCACTCTACACAAGCAGATCAAGGATCTGAAGGATAAACTGGAATACAGCGAGAAGAACCTAAATACAAGAGAAGAGGAAGTGGAAATACTAAAGGAGAAGTGAGTTATGAACAGGAAACAAAATGTATTACTAACCCTAATCCCCAACCAGGTTAAAACTTTGCCAGGAGCGAGAAAAGTCCATCGAAAGCAATGCGCCTCCAGAGCTTGATCAGCTACGGATCTTCCTAGATGAGAAGGATAAGCACATAAAGGACCTGATGGATACACTAAAGAACTTCCATGTAAGTAACTACCATTCTACAGACAGGAATAATTGGATAACTGTTTATCTCTCATCTCCAGGACGACCAGCAGCGCTACATCAATGACACTTCCAACTTCTCTGAGGAACAGATAGCCAAGCTGGCGGCAGATCTCAATCGCACAGAGGCCACCAATAAGATCTATCACACCCAAATGGAGGCTTTGCGTCGCCAATTGGCCAATCTAACTCAGCGCGAGAAGCAGGCTCGCGATCTCAGCCAATCCCTGCGACAGCAGCTGCTCAAACGTCCGGTGGTGTCCATCAAGACGGAGCTTAATGCTCGAACGAAGAACGAGAACCAGCAGAAACGGATTCACCAACTGGAGGCGGATCTGGACGAGGCACGTGGTCAGTTGCAGCGCCAGCAAAGGCTCCTGGAGGCCAAGCGCACGAAGAGCGCCAATGAGGTGGGTCTCTGGGAGAAGCAGAAGCGTTGGCAGCAGCAGGCGGAAAAGAACAAGGCGAGGTTGGAGGAGACGGAGATGGCTCTGGAGAAGACCCGCAGCCTCCTGCAGGCTGCACGCACTACCATAGCCCGCCTGGAGAAGGACAAACAAATTCTAGAGTCCAAGCTGGGCAGAAACGGAACTTCCAACAATGGCTCCACCAATACCCTCAAGTGCTGCCGCACTCCATCGTGTCCAAATCTGCAGCATGTGGGTGTGGCCAAGTTCACTCCGTCGCCATCGGAGAGTCCGGAGACGTACACGGGACCCAGCAGCGAGTGCAGCTCCCCAGCCCATCATCCCCAGTCCAGTGATACTCACTTCTACGACCAGAGTCACGCAGATCTCATAGAAGCCCTCAAATCTCGCATAGAGTTGCAGCAACGAAAGATCATCGCCATGGAGCTGGAGGGCAGGGGCAGTAATGCTTTGACAACAGAGATGGAGAAGCTGCAGGAACGGAGCCAGGCCATAGAGGCGCAGAATATACGACTGGAGGCAAGGAATCTTCAGCTGCAATTGGATTCTGATCTTTTGAAGCAGGGTGACAGCAGTGATCGTTTGCAGAAGCGTATCAAGCACTTGGAGGAGTAAGTGTAGAACCCCTTTCCAACTTAGTTTACTCATCGCACTTACCACTTTTTTAGCTACATCCTGGCCCTAAAAGAGGAGATGGCTCGCAACGAATCCCGGCGAGAGCTGTGCAAGTGCAGTGGCCTGAAGGTGAACACCAATCACGGCCAGTCTGCGGAGCACACGATCCTATCGCTGCGTAACCTTGTGGAGAAACTGCGCTCCGAGAACAAGTTCCTCAAGGACGGCCGCCGATCCTCGGAGTCGCGCAGCTCCGTAGATTCCACGCCTGCCGATGCGGCGAGGTTGCAACAGCAAAATGCAGAGGCCCTGGAGAAAATCAACGCCCTTGAGCAGGAGCTGCAAAAACGAACCAAGTGCGACCAGTGCGGAGGACGCAGTAAGGTATGTAAAACTCTACAACTATTTTATATCCATTTAACATTACCTTGAACAAAGGACGCCGCTAACGAGGAGCTCAAATACATCAAGGAGCAGCTGGTGAAAAAAACGCAACTTCTGCAAAAAGCTAAAGTCCTGCTGACGCGTGCCGCCGCCAAGGAGAAAGTGTTGAGGGAACAGCTCGCCCTGTGGAAGCGCAAGTGCTCCGAGCTGCAGAACGTGCCCGTGATCGATGAAATTAGCGAATAAGCTATTATTTTACCATAAGATTAATGTTGTACAGCGCAAGAAAATAAACAACGTTTATTTCCACTAACGGGCTTTGGTGTTTCGCGCTTATTTACAGGGCTGCCAGATCAAGGCAAAGTTGCTGGGGATAGCGATGAGAGTTCATGAAATGGCGCGAATTGGAGTACGATGAATTGCGATAGTTGGATGCTACTTTAATAACTATTTTTAATTAATTTTTAAATTTTGAAAGAAACTGCTGTGTATTTATTAAATGTATTCGCCACTAATAGAACCGACATACTAATATTTATTACTATTATATTTTATTATCAAAATTACAAAACTATTGCCCATCCCTAGGCTTGTCAATTATCTGCCGGCATTAATCGGATGGCTAAACAAAAATAAAAAGGCGTAATCAGGGTACAATTGACGGTTATTGGACTTTGCATTCATTCCAACCGGAGCAACTGAAGATGTCGTACCAAGGATATGAGCAGCTGCTCGTGGAGCAGCAAGGAAAGCTACTGGTTGCTAAATTCAACAATCCGCAGAAGAAGAACTGCATCAACGGACCAACCTATAAGGAGATTACAAGGGTTCTAACAGATGTCAACGACGATGAGGGCGTGGCAGTTGTTGTTTTCACCGGTGTCGGAGAGTACTTTACAGCCGGCAATGATTTATCAGCATCGGGCCAAACAGATGACATTAACGAGTTTCTCAAGGAGTCCAATGTGGTTTTTAAGGCCATGGTTCTGAGTTTTGTCAACTGCAAGAAGATTGTGTTTGCTTTGGTCAACGGACCGGCTATTGGCATTGGAGCAACCATTGTGGGCTTGAGCGATGTGACCTGGTGCTCCGAGAGCGTGAGTCTGGAAGAAGTCTCTTGTTTTGCAACAAAAATAAACAATATTTGTCTTGTAGGCCTATTTCCTCGCCCCGTTCACAAAGTTGGGCTTGGTGCCTGAGGGCGGCTCCTCGTTTATGTTTCCCCTGATCTTGGGCCGCTCCAAGGCCTCAGAAGTCCTGCTCCTGAACGAACCTCTTTCCGCCGCGGAGGCCTACAACTTCAACTTTGTCTCGCGATTGTACAAGTCCAGCGAAGTGGACTCGGTAATCTGGCCAAAGTTGCGGCAGTTCGCCGAGCTACCTCCTAACTCGCTGCTACAGGGCAAGCGGCTCATCAAAGAGGGATTCCTAGAGGGTCTTCTGAAGGCCAACGATTCCGAGTGCCGCCAGCTGCTCGAGAGTTTCCAGCATCCGGAGTTCTTCCAGGCTATCATGGATTTTGCCAGTCGCAAGAGCAAATCAAAGTTGTAAATGTTTTTGAGTACCTACAATTATTGTCAGAACAGCTGATGATTGGAGGTAAGAGTTATTCTGGTTATTTTGATTGTATTGCTATGCTTTTAAACTGCTGTTTAATTGATCTGATATTTAAAGAGCAAATATTTTATGTATTATATTGAAATATACATATATCGAAGCAGGTTTGTGAAGGCCTGATTTATGAATGAGTTTGCCTTATGATACAGACTCAAGGGCTTGAGATCTTATGAAAATTAAAAACCTTGACGTTAAAGCTTCGTATCCAGTTATTCCAATCCAACTCCTAACCAACCCAACAGAAAACTCAAACAAAATCCTCTCCTCCTCCACAAAAGCAAAACCGCCAGATAACGAATCTCATACACAGAAAATAGTCCTTAAGACCAATATGTAAATTTATAAACACCCAGCGAAAGGTCACAGCATTGCCAATGCCCCTAATTTACTTAAATAAAACAAAAATTTGTAGAAAACACCAATCAGGCAACATTGACCCTTGCTAATATTTGTCTGGCAACTCTGCTCAGACGATATATTTTTATGCAGTCTATCGATTTTTCGCGCTCCATTTAAAATACTTCTTGTACTCATTTATAGTTCACTTTATTATTGCATACATACGAGTATTCGTTTATTAACATATCATTTGACCGATGCTTTTGTTCGTTTGTGTGTGTCTGCGTATGTATATAATATGTATATGACCGTATTATTTATATTAGTTCAACATTGAGTAGTTCCCCACACACACAGGATTGCTGCTGTTTCCTGTTTCCGCAAAAAGCTTAAGTTATGCCAGCCCCGCTTGTGATAATGAACTCGTAGTGACTTAGATTACATTATGCTTTACATTCCTGTATCAACTATATCTCTAGGCTAGACCATAGCTCTGACCCACTGTCTGACATTCTTCTGCTAGGGAAATTCGTTGGCCTCTCTTCTCTTCGGTTCGTCGGAGCACTGTGCTCTTAGCTTAGCTTAGACTTAATCCTAGGCGTGCCTGCTCATGTACAAATTGATGATAGACGTAGAAACATATCTATAATAGCCAGTTAAACTTAGGCTGCGTTTTTAGTTATTTCTAATAACTGCCCTATCCAAATTCAAATACTTTACAATTAATCAACAAAAAGTGCTACAGGATAAACGATGTTCTCGCCTCTCATATTGTTTACTCTCACTTAACCTACACCTATGGAAATAATCGGGAACCTTAGCTAAACGCCCCCCTTAACCTACTCGCAGTCAGCTGGAGGAGCGCCAGCAGATGGAGCATCATTACCAGATGCCACCACGTGGCCCGAGCCACTCCAGCAGCACCGTGATGCAGTTCGGCAAAGCTTTCGCCTGGAACGGGGCACAATTATATGTATTATTATTTTAGGATTGGGGTTTTAAACTCACCATTCAGAATGTGCACCACAATGGTAAAGTTCTGGTAATCGCTGATGGAGCACGTATAGTTGCCAGAGTCCGTCTTGCTTATCTTGGCTATCGAGAGCGTAGAGTTGGCTCCATCCTCCATCAGTTCGGTTTTGACGCTGTAATTTCAAGGAGAAGTGTTTTAATTATACACAAACATTCTTTATTAATTATTGACCATTTTCTGACTCACCTCACGCCCCCTCGAGTTACATCATAGTTCAGAATGTTATCAATGTGCTTCCAAAAGACCACAGAACTGGTCATGGCCACGTTCCGCACCACACAGGACAACTGCAGGGTGGAGTCAATCTCATAGTACTTCTCCTGGAGCGGATCCCCCACTTCGTCCACTATCATCACTTTGGGAGCTGTTTAAAGTCCCATAAGAATTAATTTATGGTGTGATTTTTTAAAGGTCTCTAGTTATACCATTCACATGCAGGTTTATTTGGATGACGCGGGGCGGATGGGTCGAGATCTGGCACTCGTATATGGCCTCGTCGTCCTTCTTCACATTGGTTATCTTCAGTCGCCAGTTGTTGGGGTATTGGAACTCCATTTTGTAGCGTTTATCACCCGTGTATGTGTGCATGCCCACGGTGAGCAGGTCCAGGGCATTATCCTCCTCCTGCGTGTTGTGGCGCACCCAAGAGACCTAATATGGAGGCAGGGGATTTAGTTTTTTTTATAAAAGGTAGCCCAGCCTGAGGAATCGAATATATATCTAACATTTTTGCTTTCCAAACGCAACTTACAGTCTTATCCTGCAGCAGTGAGATCCTGCAGTTTAGGTGGATGCTGGAGCCAGCCTGCACGGTGAGATTGGTGGCCTGACCCACTCGCTGCATATCCTCGAAGTGGGGTCCATACCTACAGCAGGATTACCAGGTAGATGTATAGAAACTCCCTTTCTACCGTAAGGATTGTCCACTCACCTCTGATCATGGTGATGGTGCTTGTTGGCCGAGGAAAACGTGTCAAAGATGTAGTTCAGCATGGGAGCATCCGTCTTTTGGCCCTTGGGCAGCGGATGTTTGCTGTCCACCTTGACAGCGGAGGTGCGCACATTGCTGCTTCGATTCCTCGCTGGCTCCGTGGGGCCGACCGCCACGGAGGAGCCGTTGGATGAGCTCACCAATGTGGGCACTGTAGCCGGCACTAAGGCATTTACTTTCTGGCTGCCGATCTGCTGGAAGGAGTTCTTCCGTATAGAAGAAGACGAATCCGGACTGGTCTTTGGCGCCACCGAACCACCGACTGCTGCCTGCAGGGATAGCGATGCCAAATCGTGGGATTTACCCCCGGGGAGGATCGCTGCTGGAGCCGTGGATGTCACAGCCCCCTCTGGGATGACGTAATCGGCATCTACGCCATCGTCCGACTCCGAGTCCTCCTCCAAGGCCCGACTGGTCCCATCCGCTGGAAAGGAGTTATCGATTTCACTCGAATCTGGATACGGTCCGGGGCGGAGAGATAGGGAGAAAGAGAGAGGGAGGGAGAATAGCGAGGGGAAAGTTGAGAATTGATGACATGGCTCAGGCACTCATGTGTGTGTATATATAGGTTTGTATGCTAATGCCAAGTCTGGCGCTGGCTGCGGGGGAGTTTGTTTATTCGTTGAGAGTACACTGCTACAACCTCCTGGGATTATACAAATGTTTAGTTTGGTCCACGAAAGCAAACAAAGGAATATTTGGCCTGTCATCCGTTGTAACCCAATTTGTCAAACTGCATTTTCCCCTTTTTTGTGCCTGCTTGCTACTAGGCGAGCTATTGTGTGGTTTTAATGTTTTGTTTTAGTTAGTTTTAGTTCTCTTGATTCTCTAAAAGAAAATGTTTCAGCTTAGAAAAATATAGAACAGAGATTGTGTTTATTTTTTTACTTTAATAGGGAAAATATTATCCACATGACTATAATTAAACACTACATTCAATTGGCTTCTTACTTAGTATAGATTTTTCAGTAAATTGATAAACGAAGCACAACTTACATATGTATATACCGAAAATCTTACTAAGCAGGTAATATAAATAAATATTTCATTATTTAAAATCCTTATACAAATATTTCAGAAACTGGTACTTAACGTTTATTTTAAATACCAAAATTACTCTTAAAAAAAGAAATATATAATTAATAAATTAAAGGATTCGTAAATACCTCAAGCTTGTTTAACTTAAAATATAACTAATGTTAATGATAATAGAAAAACATAAGTTTTAATGTCATAAAATTTAATAAATTCAAAAGAAAATTAAAAGAAAATACAGAATTTTCTCCCCGTTTTAATTATAAGAAAGAAAAGATAACTGACATGTGTCAATAACTTTTATAACAACATTGCATGGTTTGTCTAAATGTAAATAGAACAACTTTTTCATTTTAGTTGTGAAGAATACATACATATATTGAAACTAGTTCAGTTTGCAATTTATTATTCAAATCGTTCAAACCTTAGCCAAAAATGCATTCATTTAATTTCGGACACCTTTTAAGAGATAGTTTTTTTTAGCCTTAAAAATGTGCATACTAAATTTAATTTATTTAAATTTTGTTAAATACAAAATTTGAAAAATTTGTGACCATTTTGACATGTAACCTTTAATAAATTTTTGAACATTTTGAGTACAATTTTTTTTCTACCGAACGTGGCTAAATCAAATCGGCTTTTGATCCTGATCAAGAATATATGATTTATAGGTTCGGAAATGACTCCTTTACTACTTTGCAAAACTTCTGACTAAAATACGAATACCCTACAAGGGCATAAAAAGCTAGAAAGACAATTTAATTAATTAATTTAATTTAAATTAATTTAATTAAACTTTGTTTAAATGTGCTTAAACCAATTAAAAATAATTCCAGTAGTATTCGTTATGAATAATCCCAACAACATATTTTATGCACGTGGCAATTAATTAAATTATGGAAATAATATTTTAATCTATAAAACCACACTCATATCTATATGTTATATGTATTTTAGCTATCACTTATATATCTTTAACCCCATAGCTTCTTTCACTAGATTTATGATTTAATAATATCTATAATTTAGTTTCAGTGCCTAACTAAACCATCTTCAGTAATGAAAATCAATGACATGGGAGGAATGCATTGTTATATGCATTTTAGACACCCAAGCAAATAGATAATAGCTCCTGCCACCCTTCGGCAGACGGCAGGATAATTGAAAACCAATTATATAATTATGCATTAACCGCCGCCGCCGCACGCTCTCATTGGGAAACTTGGAAACCTGGAAAACTTGAGTAGCAATTTTGCAATTTGCCTACCGTAACTGCTCCGTAGCGTGGACAGGAGAGGGGGAGGCGGAACCGAGGGCGTGGCTGTGGATGCGTTCTCCGTGGGAACTTTGGCAGTGACCGCATGCTCCAGAAGGGTTTCCATCTCATCCAGACCCTGGATCCTGTTAACTGATTCGTAGATGGTCTTGGCCCGCACAAATCCGCCGCCCATGATCGTTGTGGTGAGGAGGAACAGCCTGATCAAGTTGCGTGTGGAACATTCAATGGGTCGTCGCCGCCTCGCCGGGGAGCGGTGTCCCGAATATGCGGTGGCGGTGGCGGATGGCGGCTTTGTGGCTTCTATCGTTGATTCAGTTCTGGGTCGCGCTTTTTGTGCTGGTTCATTCAAACGCATTTTGCAATCTGGAGTTGTCGGCTCTAACTAACGCACATTTGGCCAACTGCATTGGACTCGATTTCCTGACGCGCGCGCGACTTCTCCGATTTCTTTTCCGGTTTTTCTGGCCTGGTCTGGTTGGGCTTTTTTTGGGGTCACCTATGGCGTCTCACGCACTTTGGCCATTTGTTTTCCGTCCGGGTGGAGTCACGTAAATATCAACTTGATTAATTCCCATAAAGCAGGGATAAAGCCACTTTATCGTCGTATCCTTATTGATTAACTTAATATGTGCTCTAGGAACGATCTTTAGTTGGAAACAAAATCATAATTCACTCTACACTCCACTTTATTTTTGGTTTCAGATTCGATTTTGCTTTCGGATTCCTTGAGAAGCGTCGACTTATACACACCCGATTATAATATGCACAGAGGACAAGGGCAGATGGGATCGATCAATTATTAGCGAATGCATTTGGCAGGAGATTCATTCAGGTGCCTCATGCATTCATTCATTCCTCGGATGGCCCGTACTTGGCATCGAGTTGCAGTGCGATAAAGGACCGAAGCGAAGGCAGTCGGAAATAATCACAGCGAGAACTGCATCACGTACAATAGACGAAACGGATTTGGTCGGGGACTCGGTATCGGATTGCGGCATCCAGCTCGCTGCGAGGAACGTCAACGCGCCTGAAGACTTCGCCAATGACTGGCCATCGAAAGTGAGGCAGGAACTTGGTCACGCTTGTTGTTGATGTCCTGTTCGTGGCTCGTCTCCGCTTCGTTTTATGACTCGGCTTCCCCACAGGACGCTCTCATTGCGCAGGTCCTGGTTTCGTTAAGTTTCAGCCCCTCCCAGTGGTGGTTTCCTTATCTGGTGGATACACGTTTCGGAGTTCAGCTGGGGTGTGGACGTGTGGTGGCTTTCTTTCCGAAAGGGACAAAGAAAGCAGTGAGGATAAGTCGGTGAGATTTTAAAAATTGTTCAGAAGAGTATAACAATCATATGTATCAGTTGTCATCAAATGCTTTGTTTTTCAATGACTCTTACTCTTTCCTTTTTCCTTTGACTTTAATGATAAGTGAACATTGCTATTTTCCTATTTAAAAATATTTGTATTTCAAACATTTATTACCTTGTTTTTCAATTCGTCTTTCTGTATTTTTTTAGCTTTTTGTGTTTTTCTGCAAGGCAATACAAGTTAAGTCAAGGCCAAACCAGAAAAGACTTAAGTTCTTCAACTACAAGGATATAAGGCAGTATCAGCTAACCAAACTGCTTTGAAATGGCAAGGGACAGAAGGATATAATAGTCTTTAATTTGCAAGCAGTTGCAGCAGTGCGATTGAAGGACTAGCTAACGAAAGTCCTTTAAAACAAATAGTTGAAGCAGTATAAAGCAGTTCAAAACTGTGAAACAATATAAAGACACTGTACTTATAAATAAGTAAAGCTGCCCACATGCATGTTAGAACAGAAAGTGGGGTAAAATCCCAGAACCTAAAGCAGTTCATTATTTTTATAAAATATAAGTTCACATACATATTAAGAGCAGTGTGCATAAAATAAACCCTGGCACATTAAGCAGTTTTATGCTATTGTACAATATAAGTCCACATGCATATAAGAGCAGTGAGTATAAGAATAACCCCAGAACCTAAAGCAGTTCAATAATATAAGTCCACTTACATATAAGAGCAGTGAGTATAAGATAAACCCTAGACATTAAGCAGTTCGATGGTGTTATACAATATAAGTCCACATGCATATAAGAGCAGTGAGTATAAAAATAACCCCAAAACCGAAAGCAGTTCAATATAACACACTGTCCTTATAAGTCTTATACTTCAGTTGCCATAACCAACAAGTCCTTCAGACAAGCTCGTTCCACCAGAGGGCGCCAAATAAAAACGGTGACAGTAAAACCTCCCTTAACTTTTCAACCCTCTTGAAGGATATCCTTTAAATCTAAGAGACTGCAAGTGTTTCATTCACCCAGTTAACACTGTATTTTTCGACCAATTTGCAGAAGAGGATTAATGGGCGTCTGGGCGAGCGATAACATGAGGGATGATTGGCCTGTGTGTTGTGGCGCTGGACTCTTTCGCATGGACTCCGTCTTATCAGACGCGCGTGGATGCTGCTCGGTTGCAGACGTCTCGAATCAGCTGGCAATTCGACGCGGAGTAAACGGGAACCGAGACAGCCTGCGGCCAGGCTTTCTCACCTGTGAAAATTAATCGCATCCTCAATTAACAATCACACGGTTACCGCTGACAGGTGTTGCAGGTCCGATGCTAACGACTCGCGAGGTCGCAGCCAAGTTCAGAGGCCAGTGGCGACGATGACAACTGAGTGGGTGCCCCAATGCGAAGACATGAAAATATATGCACACGCCAGTATACATACAGACGGAGCGAAGGCAAATCTGCTTTTAGGTCACACAAAAGGCTCTCGCAGCAGCAGCATCGACAGGAGCAACAGTAGCAGCAGCGGCAGCAAAGGAATTCCAAGAAAGAACCAACAAGTAAGCCAACAAATGCGGGCCTAGGGCCCCAGGACAAACTGAGGCCCGACTTGGGATATATTACGTGTGTGGCGTACTCCCCTGAAATTCCGAGACTTGCAGGATTACAGGCCAAACTGAACCGCACAGCTACCTTTTAATTAAATAATGCATGAAGTCAATAAACTGTTTAATCAAGGAACACTAAAAGCCAAATCTTGTAAATTAATTAACTGTGAATGACTTGGTTTTTAATTTCGAATTAGTAACATGTTTTCCTTAAAAACAAATGTATTGATTCATTACTTATATCTTAATCGTGCCTGAAGAATATTCTCTACCCAAAATAAAGTTTGTTGGTAGGCAGTGCCACGTTTAAACCAGCATTAAATACATAGCACCTTGCAAATAGTTCAAGCTGCAGTCGCAGGCATGTTGTTAAAATATTCATGACGTGCAAATATGTTGCATTTATTTACCATGCATTTTTTATGACTGATGACCATGGTTTGAAGTGTTTTTTCAAGTGTTTGCCAGACTGCAGGACGCCTAAAGAGTGAAAATGGGATGAATTTTGTAATATTATTTTTAAATATAACCAAAACTTGATGATGATTAAATATTTTCAGTCTTTAAAATGTAATAGTATATATTGTAGGATGAATTTTTTATAATTTTTTAAAAATAGAGCTACAACTTGGTGAAAGAAAGAAGAATATTGTGGTATAAAAATGGAAGGGAAATATATTTGTATGAAATGATTAAATATTTTCAGTCTTAAAACTGTAATAGTAAATATTGTTTTTAAAATAATTGAATAAAAAATGTAATTAAATAGAAATATGTCCTTATTAATTTAAATGACTACAGAAAACTAAAAAAAAAAAACCATAAGTATAATGCCAGTCCAGAATACTTTTGATGGTGTTATCTTTCTTTATCTTCCTGTAAATCTTTTCCAATATTGAGTACAAAAAGAGATCACCCCAAAATATCTCCTTTTGTGCTCAGATCTTTTTGGCTTTTGCAAATATCCCGCAAGTCCTCTGCAACTAGCCCAAAAGCCAGCTGATGAATGCTGCAGAAGTCTATATTTAGCCAGCTGGATTCGTGATTCTTGAGCCAAGCGTGTCAAGCACCGGCCCTTGGCCAAAGCTGAGGACGCAGGACGCATTGTAAGCCTTGTTATCGGACTTACGGCTGTCGTCCGACGGCGTGCGTTTTGTTTGGCTTTAATTGCGGCTTTAGCCGACTCTGGGCGGCGGCGGTGGCCCTTCAAGGAGTGTCGTTGTCGCCCTCCATTCTTCTCACCATTCTTTAAATCCCGTCACGCGGTTGTCAGCCGCTTCAGCTATTCTCGGCTCTGGCATTGTTCTTTGGATTTTAATTGTTCAGCACTTGGAGCCTGCACCGGCACGGCACTGTCCACCGCCGGCAGCTCATGAATCCTCCGGATGAATCCGCCACCGCCGGATTCCAGCCACCTTCTTCTGCAAACAGCGCCTGAGCACGCATAATGACTACTGCTCGGTGACCTTCCTCGGACAACAGGTGGGGGAGGTGAGATTGTCGAATGTAGAGAGGGATTTGGGGGAAAATCTCCTGTTTTGCATTGAAACTGGTCTATAAACTTGGCTCAAACCCAACGTATTTTATGCCATAAATTTGTGGTCACATTACCACTGATTTATAGTAATGGCGCAGGAGTTCTTTTTATAAATGTTAGCGGGCTTAAATGTTATTGCCAACTATTTTTTATAGTTTCATATGCACATATATTCGCTTTTATCATCATTTTAAATAGTTTGATACCTTTATTTAATTTATGCAAATTGCAATTAATATAATTTACGATCTTCAAATCTCACTATATAAGAATACAATTTCCATAGCAATGTTATGCAGAGAATTAAACAGATTTAATATTAGTTATCTCACACACAAAAGGACTGTAATTGGTGCTGTTTGGTTTAATAAACAAAATAAATATTTTTATTTTTTTTAAATCAAATAATAGCTTACAAACTCTATGTCTTTTCTCCGCTTAAATCAAATAATTATATTTTCTAACCCCCACTTTTATCTCTCCCTTCCAGAATCAAAATTAGATGATATCCATTCCAAATAAAATATATTAAAAATCTTTCGCCATGCCATCCCGTCGCTCCGGTGGCGGTGGCACCACCAAGAGGAAACACTCGCTGGGCAACCTGCGGCGGGCCCATCCCGCCTCAGGGGCCACCTGGAATGTGCAGGTGGTGCGGGGCAAGATGTCCTCGAAGTGCCTGTGGCACGCCTGTCGGGCACTGATCCTGGGACTCACCCTAATGCTTCTTGGTGCCGGAATGGCCACCTTGGGCTACTATGCGGATCATCTGTCGATGGGTTCAGAGATCAGAGGCAATGTCACGGTGCGCGTAAAGAACGACCTGAAGGGCTTCCATCTGAACAACTTCGCCTATGTGGGTCCCATTGTCATGGGCTTCGGTGGCTTCATTGTCGTCGCGTCTTGTGTGATGACTTTTGAGGCACGGGACTCCGCAGCCAAAGTGGTTCCCGCGCGCCTGAGAGCCGGAGGAGGCGGCAGCAACAAGAATCCCTCGAGAAGCAACCAGGGAAGCTCTGCTTCGCAACGACGCGGAATGGGTGAGCATTTCCGGGGGGCTAGAGGGTAATTCTGATTGTAACATTTAATCATTTTTGGCGTTTCCCCTAAAAGGTGCCCAGTACCAGTCCTCTCGTTGGGATCAACACTTCGGGGTGTTTCGATCATCGCCCGGAGATGCACATCAGCAGCAGCAGACGGCCGGTATCTCAGCCACGCATCCACACCCCCATCCTCACCAGCAGCAGCCCTTCGATCGGGAGGCGCTCACCGCCGAGCTGGTCAAGTTCTCCAGATCACTCAGGTATAATCCGGGGAGGGATTGGGCAGGGGAGATCACCACATGGGCAATAACATTTTGTATAAATTTTGTATAAATTCACTTATCCAATTGGCTATTTCTCGCTCTTCCCGCCCGCTTGTCGCTTTTATCTGAATATGAATCCGATATCCGCATCCGCATCCCGCTTCCGCCACCATCAGCGCCTCCACTCGCTTCTGCCCGCAGTGGCGCCGGCTCTCGGGGGCCGGCTCCGCTCCGGATCTGTCCGGCGGCGGCGGTGGTCCCGCTCCCGCTCATGCTCATGCCAACACAACCACCCACCACAATTCCACCATCACAGCCACCATAGCCAACGCCACTAATTACTACAATTTGCTCTCACTGAACAACCGCCTGTCGCCGCTGGAATGGGAACTGTATTGCTCGCATCGTCGCCATCGCCACCATCATCATCGCCACTCACACTCGCACAAATCCTCGAGCAGCAGTGTGCGCCGCGTGCGTCATATGCGACCCGGTTCGGGCTCGGGATCGGGCTCGAATGCCGCCGGGGGAGGAGCTGGCTCCTCCTCGTCGGCCAGAATCATTAGCAACTCCTCCAGCCTGATCCAGCGAGCCACCAGGGAGTGCTCCCTGTTGCAGCCACCGGCTGCGGGTCGCGTCTACTGGCAGGCCTCCTCCTTTGACGGCGGCAGTGGTCCGCCGCTGGTGGGGATTAGCTCGGGGGCAGAGAAGCGCAGCGAGCGGAACAAGCGCTCGGACACGGCCAAGAGGCATGTGCTCGCCCGCCAGAGACCCATCGAGCAGGAGGAGGCACGCGATCACAGTCGCAGTCCATTGGGACACAGGCGGTGAGTTTGTGTTGAAAACAAAATCAAATTTTCATGTATTTTTTATTTTAATGGTTTGATTTCAAATCTCTCATTATTCCTGATACACTCTTGAATAAAACCTTATATTAATGAGGCATTTTGTAATCATATATTAAGTGCTTCCGTTGAATCTATATTTCCAGAAACTCAACCATGTCGGACTCGTCATATAGCGGCCGCTGGACGGCTCGCTGTGCGTCCGTCGCCAGTCGTACCTCTAGCATTGAGTCGCGCCGTGTCCAAGTCGATCTTCATAGTCCCGAGGTGATGCCCAAGTCGATTCTGCGCTCGCCCAAGCGGTACAGTAGCGGGCCCTCGGCCACGCCCTCCGTGGACAGAGAATTTCGGTAAAATAAACTAAATAACTTAGTTATAAATATTCTAATAACTGAAACCCTTTATCCACAACAGAAGCCAGCTATCGGTTTGCTCGGAGCCGCCTCCGCCGGTGCGTCAGCTATCGGGACAGTCGAGCATGGAGCCCGCCGTGCCAGAGGAATGTCTGGACCAGCAGCCGGAGGAGCAGCTGGAGTCGCCGCAACCCAAGAACTCCTATGAGGAGATCACCGAACTGCAACATCACACGAGCAGTCTGCCGCCAAAAAAGGCCCGCCCGGGATTCCTTCCGCTGGCATCTGCCCGCAGCGAACAGGAGGAGGATCAGAAGCCAGCGGCTGCTCCTCTCTACCGCAGCAACAGCTCCCGCCAGTTTTACAGGCCCAGGAAGGGAGTGCAGAATGAGCGGGATGATTCAGTGTTCTACATACGTTCCATGGAACGAGGATTGGCCGGAGCTGGAGCTGACGGGAGCGCAGATGAGCAGATGTACGACTCCCTGCGGGTCATCAACGAGAGGAGAACCACTCTCCTCAAGGCAGACTCACAGAGCTCGCTAGGATCGGCTGAACGGAAGCTGAGCAGCTTCTCCCTGAAAATGCCAGAGATAACGGAGCGGGAGAACTCTATTGATATTGATATGGATGCTGAGGATCCACCACAAGAGCCGCCGATGCCACCACCACCTCCTCCTCCACCACCGCCATCGGTTCCAGCACCCGCTGAACCAACTGCAGATATCGAGCTTGGAGAAATCGATGACGACGATGATCCCTAGGAGCGAATGGATCTTAACCCTTCGTAGTGTTTAACCAGCAGCCATCGACAATTACTTTAGCAACTCGATTAATGTTTGTATATGTATTTTTGTGCGTGTGCGTGTCGTTTATTTTTATAACCCCTAGATCGTACCTAGATAAGTGTTATATTTACATGCATATATACCAGCAATAATCCCTGTGTTGCCTCAGGCCTAAGCAATGAACTAACGAATCTTCAACGATGTCTAATAACTCGATTAACTAACTAATGTTACTGTACAAATATCGGCAGTTGCGATCAAAATATTAATATTTCTGTGGATATTTTACAATGGTTGAAATCATCAATCTCCTGAGAGTTATATTTTAAAACTTAAATCTCACATATTCTTTTTGAACTGTTGAATATCCCTTTCTTACATGTTTTAAATTATTTTAAATTATTTATTTGGTTCGCAACTGTCAGCACTAGTCTTCCTATTGTTAGAATATGAGATATATCATGGTGTTATTACTGGGCCCCGGATCTGGGGCCATATCATTGTTACCAATACTACGTACTATTATCGGTTACTGTTAAAAGCTAGTCTACAAGATACGATCTAAATATGAGGGCGAGGCCGAATACATACCATGCTTGCGTATACCCTGTAAAAGTACAATCAGCTTATAGTAAAGACTGATTAGGGAAATTGTTTTACAAATTGGTCGACAGCGAAATGGAAAATATAAGCAATGAAAAGCTACGAAATCTGGCTTCGGAACACGGATTATGTTTGATACACATACAAATACAGGTGGGCCCCCAGAAATCTCTTATGATTTTAAATCCATTTTGCAATGAAAAATTTCCTGGAGATTTCTGTGGGACCTCCAAGACTCTTTATGCTCTTAGTGTTACACCCAATACATTACAAGTACCTATACGATTATATATCTGAGTGTTTATTTTTAAGCAATTACAACGTTTCTTGTTCCATAAGTGTTAAAAAAGCTACGAGCATTCAAATGATGGAGTTAGCAGTAATGAAGAGCCCTGTTGATGTGCAGCGAATTTTGTAATAATGTTCATTGCATAATTAATATTGCATAAATAAAAGCAAACAATGTGTGTCTAAACTTGAATGATATAGTTTCTTAAACAAATATATATCATTTTTAATTCCATTCCAGATTCCGTTTCAAACTTTGCGCTCTTTCGCAGCATTACCAGACTGTTTTAGTCACTTCTTCATGTGCTACCGATAACATTCTGGTATTAATACCGATTTCCATACTTTGACGTCCCTATCGCTGTTTCCGATAGTGCCATCGATGTCTTGACAGCACTAGTTTTTCGGCCGAAAAATAAAGAACAATTCATTTCCTTGCATCGACGGAGAGCATCGATGTCGAAGGTCGTCGATGTTGGCAAAATATAACATCGATGCATCGCCTAACATCGATGCCGGCACACCTATCGAATCGAATGGCACAACTATCGGACCCTTGGCTTGTGCCGGCACACCTATCGAATCGAATGGCACAACTATCGGACCCTTGGTTTGTGCCGGCACACCTATCGAATCGAATGGCACAACTATCGGACCCTTGGCTTGTGCCGGCACACCTATCGAATCGAATGGCACAACTATCGGACCCTTGGCTTGTGCCGGCACACCTATCGAATCGAATGGCACAACTATCGGACCCTTGGCTTGTGCCGGCACACCTATCGAATCGAATGGCACAACTATCGGACCCTTGGCTTGTGCCGGCACACCTATCGAATCGAATGGCACAACTATCGGACCCTTGGCTTGTGCCGGCACACCTATCGTATCGAATGGCACAACTATCGGACCCTTGGCTTGTGCCGGCACACCTATCGAATCGAATGGCACAACTATCGGACCCTTAGCTTTTCACACATCAAGAAACATCGGAAAACATCGCTAAGGAAAACATCGATGTTGAAAACATCACTAATATATCATCTCTAGAAAGAATATCGATATTGAATTCACCATGAAAAACTCACTCATTCGCTCTGTTCACCACGAATTTAACATGAGTGTGCCAGAGAATCCTTAACAGAGTTTTTAGCTGAATTTTATATGGGAAAATTAACATGAGAGTGACCGAGAATTCTTAACAGAATGGTGAACTGAAATCTGCACTCACTCAATGTATCATATCTCACTAGCACTCATTTATGAGCTTTTTATTCCATGTACCGTAAGTACAAAGGTATATTAATTTCGTGCAAATGTATGTAACAGGCAGAAGGAAGCATTTCCGACCCCATAAAGTATGATCTCAGCAACTATAAGAGCTAGAGTCACCAAATTCGGTATGTAGGTCGGAATGTTTTGCACGCAGATCAAGTTTGTTTCAGATTTAAAAATTTCCCTCCCACTCCCCCGCAAATCAATAAAAACGTTTTGCAGCCGCAAATATTACCATATATCTTTCGCAATAGGTAAAAGCGGCAATATATTTTGGTACATGGTATATAACAGTCGTTCACGAACGACTGTAGCTTTCTTACTTGTTTTATGCTTTGATTGTGACGTAGCTGGGGCCGTTGTCGAGTGCGAAATTTGCCATCGCATCCGCCTAGGTGGCCAATGATGATACAAAATTTAGCAATGATTACAATTTTAATTTTTTTTTTTTAATTTATCTGTATTTGGAATATTGTCTTTTGAATTTATATCTATATTTTTTTCTTACATATTGTCAAATATCAAATGCGCCGCACTCAAAAATATATCGAAACAAGTAAGAAAGCTACAGTCGTTCGTGAACGACTGTTATATACCATGTACCAAAATATATCGCCGCTTTTGCCTATTGCGACTTTTGCCTATTAGAGAAATGTAAACAAACTTGATCTGCGTGCAAAACATTCCGACCTACATACCGAATTTGGTGACTCTAGATCTTATAGTTGCTGAGATCTAGGCGTTTATTGATTTATT